>JAVQJX010070152.1:0-10470 GCA_036025115.1 Ambassis agassizii
CCCAAGTTGGGAAATTTAGTTGTTGCAGAAGTCAAGTACAGGCACTTAGCAGTTATACTTAGTGTAACAGTATAAAAAATTAAAAATATCTACACAAGATTAATATAAAGAGGTATTTAGATATGTGCAATATATATGTGACTAGTCTGGCATACAATATGGTACAGTGCAATATATTCAGTAGTATGATGTGCAATTTGGGGCTTGTCTATGCACAATTCACCAGTTACATAATCAGACAGTGTTTTCCATGACACAAGATGATGAGTTATACTTAGTGTGCAAAAATTCACCAGTTACAACACTCACAACACGATAAAGTGCGTGCAGACTGGGAACTTGGTGGAGCCACAGCAGCATGAAGTCAAAAGCTCTAACGGACCCCAGTGCTACTGGAACCAAGCATTATTCAAATGATGTAAACATGAGAAACAAAACAAAAGGTACCTTTACACTTCGTTAACTAATAATGTTGAAAGGTATCATTAATTCCCACTGACGTTATTACTCAAGGCCTTGACATTAAATAACAAGTAAAGACATTTTCTTCAAGAACATTCAGCCAATGAGCTCAATGCACCGCTGCTCCTATACATCCTCAGAGCCTCAGCAGGAGCTTTTCAGGTCTTTATAAATGCTTGATGAGTCCTTTCAAGTGATTCAGAAGCAGCACAAAGCTGCTGCCTCTGTCTTCAGATTTGCTAAGGCCACGTGGCAGGGAAGCGTGAGCCCAGTGCCACTGCAAACTTACCAGGTGATGAAAGAAACTATGCGGACGAGGGCCATTACTGTTACCTTTTAATCTGGAGAGGGACTGCACATTCACTGTAGGATTACTTTCAAATTGGATCTCTCTGATGTTGTAGCCACTAGTGGATTGGTTTTGTCTATTTTAAACTGAGCTGAAATTTCTTACGAGCATTGTAAAGATGTTCTTTTATGTTGTACTCCATTCAATCAACTTTAATTTTGACCTGCAGTTTCTATTTGATTAAAGTGTACCAACAAGCTGTATGATGCATAATGTGCGTTTCAACTGATGAAGCAAAGGGACTCAAGGGGAGGACAGTGTATATAAAATCTGTACCTGTGTGGCTAAAAGCATGTTTGTATAAGAAACTATAAAAAAACAATCATAAAGCATGCTGTGAAAAAAGAATGTCAGCTTCAGTTCTGTTTTTCACATTGCAGCTTCACTGCAGAAGAAAGAAAATATCCACATGAATTGAATGTGTGTTTGCACAGCGGTGGCATCTACACTAGGAGTGTATTCATTTCTGTACACAATGAGACTGACCTCCAGCTCCACAGCCCTGAGCGCCTCCAATTTTCAGCTCTGGGGGAGGAGAGAGGCGGCGTTATAGAAAAAGCCTTTTGAATGGCTCCCACAGTGCCTGTTGAAAGCAGTCAGACCCAGCCTTGGTGGCTGATTCGTGACTTTGGGCAAGTCAAGAGATAGACATAAGAGAGGCAATTTTGACTCCCATTCCATTAATACATTCTAATGCCTCAAAGCAACAAAAAAAATGTTTACAGCCAATGAGAGGCAACACAAAAACATAAAGATAAGTCTCTAATGTTGAAAAACATTTTGACAAAAAAAGGTTTGTATTGTTTTTTTTCACAGATTGGACATATTTACAGTATGGGTTTAACTGGTCAAGACTAATCAAACTGCATATTATCCAACAAGACCATTTCTTTTCATTTGCATTAAGGTGCTGATTATTTCCATTTGAATTCATTGGGCTGGACTGAAATAATATTACACGCATGCACGCACGCACGCACACAGAAACTGCTAAGTGTGTGTGCTTTTCTCCAAACCCTGATTATCATGAAGCGTGCCGTCTGAACCGTAGCCAGGCCTAATCTACTCCACCAGTGTTCAGGTGGAAATTCCAGTCCTGTTTAAATTAGTTGGCTGAAACTGGGTCATGTTTAGGAACCACTAGAGTCTAACAGCTGGTGTTAGTGCTGTTAATGTTACTGCGATTTCAACTCGCTGCTTCTACTAGTAAAATATTCACTCTGCTCTGGTGTGCCACCTTAACAGATCATGTTTTTATTCATAATAAAAGGCTGATAAGCTGCTCTTTTGACAACTGATGTCCAATGGTCTATTTGCAACTGTGGTCAAAACTAAAACAATTCTAAATGTTATTTTAAGGCATTATATAGCTCTTATTAAATGGTCATGTCTCATTGACTGTAGAAGGCTCTAAATTTCAGCCTAAAAGGGCATGTGAGGGGTGTTTGATGGTTCTTGACACTGCAGTACTGCAGTGCTGTAAGCCAACAAGCCTTAACAGGATTGGGCCAGGCTCCACATGCTAGACGCAAGAGCACATACTCAAGCGTGCATAATCACACAAATAACCATCCAAAACCCCTGAGACTGTGCCTGCAGCTCATTGCTGTGCACAGGGTAACACATACACAAAATCTGTTGCAAAACACAGGCTCAAACACTACACCATCTATCCACAGTGATACCACACGCCTGGCCGCACTCACTCACGCACAAGCCACATAAACAATTTCCAACACACAACATCCCTGCCGATGTTTATGTGCCTAAACAAAATTAAACTTCACTATTGATGCATGTCTGCCAATGACAAGGTCTTGCTATAGAAACACAGTAAATGTATGTGTGCGTGTTGGTAAGCCTCTATTTCAGGCTGCATATCTGGACAGATGATCTCATTTAGATGAGGCGCTCATGCCACACAGAAGAAATACAAACGGCTGTTGGATATATATTGTTCCCACCAACACATTATTTGTGGAGAACCAGTTCTTTGTCTACATCTGAAGGTGCACAGTATTTTTTTTTCTGAAGGTAGCAGAGGATTTGTTAATCACTAAACAATGTGAGGTCACATTTTTCAATGAGGCTTTGGAGCACAAATGACACTGAATTTCCGTGCACGTGGCCTGTGTATGTATGTGTGTTTGAGTGAGCATCTCATCACTGATGTGCAGAGACAGTGCCTGGCTTTAGAAAGATTTAAAGAATTTCAGAATAATAATGAGGAGAGCAAGAAATGAAAAGAGAGAGACTGTGAGACCTACCTTCATCAGCCTCCTCTTCCTCAGTAGGTGAGGCCAGTCGTCCTCTTCCTTCCTTGTTTCTTTCTGCCTCCCTCTGGAGACTCACCACCTCATACACTGCATCGCTCTGACCCATTCTCTCTGGTGCCTGCTGTACACACATAAATGCACACATGAGAAATTCTTGGAAAGAATTTTACAAATTTATCATGTTTTGTCATGTTATATACTATACTTAAATATATACTAGTTATATGACCTATAATAAACACAGTCATAGGTATGGTCTACAGTTAATCCACCCAGCAGAGCTCTTCCTCTCATTTATCCAGGACCGACAGCCACCCCGGAGAAAACGTGCATGTGTCAGTATGAGATTACTGGTTCAGGGTCAATCTCAGGAAGGCAATCAGCATGACCACCTTTAGACCTGACTTTAGTCCTGTGAGCATACAAGGGATTCTCCAGTCTAAAAAACATTAAGGATGGAATAGAAACTATACTTGCTTTAACTGGCACTACAGACTAGCTTCAAAATGAGTCAATATCCACAGATCTCCATCTTAACATGCACACCTTTACAGAAAAAAAACACATTTAATCTTCATTGACAAATTTTCCTTTGAAGCCAAAACTACTTGTTTCATATTAACACATCCAAGTCTTTTGTTATGCACTCATATGCTTACTGTGGTCATTTTGAGTAACAGGAGGGCATCAAGTCTTGAGTTGAGTTAGCCCAAGTGGGGCACTTTTCAAGATGACTCACTTTGTTAACTGTTTTGTTAAAATGCTAGAGGTTATAAAATGTGTTAAAATGTTATATTGTAAGTCAGCACAGAAGCTTGAAAGAGCAACCTGTGGTATATCAACGATCATGTTCAACAAGTTATTTATGAACAGCAAAAACTACTTTGAAATGTATCTTTATACACTAAAGAAATACAACAAAAATACCATCAGGCTTGACCTTCAGTGTCATAAGCAACTGATGTCTATTTCTGGTCTATTCAATTACTCTAGTGCTGTTTGCCCCTCTCCTCCACCTGGTAGTATGGATCAATGAACGGTATCGATCTGCCAACTCGCATGGCGTCTAATGACTAGCTCAAGTCAGCGATGAGAGCACAAATTGGCAGAGAATATCAAGCCTGGCCTATTTTTAGAGAAAATCTGAGGAGGTAGGTGAATAGTTAACCCTGTGGGGTGAATTATTAACAGCGATAAAACTGTAACAGAAATTTGTGCCAAAGATTGTTATCTGTACGCACACAGGCTAATCAACTATGGATGTGTATAAAGAAGAACAGAGACCATGTAAAAAGGGGATTAGACAAGAAAGCTCACCTCTCTGCTAATGTTAGTGTCACCTCTCTGTAGTTTGTCTCACAATGACAGATAAAATGGCAGTGAATGCTTTGCTCATATTTCCCATTTCAATATTTTCTAGTTAAAAAGAGGGGAGTTGTTTTGAAAAACCTCAACTAAATATTTAATGTTTACTTATCTGCTAATCTTTTAGAAACTCAAACTTTATTATTGTCGCCTAAATCTGATCTTGATTTGAACTCGACAGGACTCAATCTTCAAATAAACTTGGACTTAATGTAGCAGACAGTCTTGGCAGGTTTGTTTGACAAACAGAACTGACACCGAATACATTTTTCAGTAAAGCAGAGGAAGGAGGAAGAAAATTCTGGGATTTTGGCTCAGATAATGACTTCTTGGTGCTTCAGATGGCTAATGACTGTTTTTGGCAAAATAAAACAATAGGACTACACACAAGTGTGTGTATATGTGCATCACCTCTGATTGCAATCTTCTAAGGAAACCTCCTCACAATATTATCTTTTAATTAGCCGTTAACCACAGCACCAGTCCAACACTGTTCCATTTTACTGAGGAGATAACTAGAGAGGCAATCAGGCGGACGAGTCAAACCGCTTCTCTTAATTACTCGCACGCAAATAATGAGACAGAGCCTCTTATTAGCCTCCACAATCCAAACCTTCCCCACACTCCACTGCTTTGCCAGCTCCCAACGGCCTACTAAAAGAGATCTGCTTTTTAACAGAGGAGGGGAAGCTTAAGGCTTAACTGTATTTTCTAAGCACCTGCAGCAACTGTTCAGGCTGGGTGTGTTTCTGTTGGTAGGAGGTAAGTGAAAATGCATGTTGTGAGGGTACTCAGAAGAGCAAACATTTCAGGGATTTAGTGTCAGCACGATACATGATTCATTAAGTAGGTAATGGGTTTTCAATTTTTTTTTGTTTTGTTTTTGTGGTGGAAATAAATTAAGGTACTGTTGAAATGTAGAAATAATCTGCAAAAGACTTCAACTACACTTTAAATTTAAAGGAAGGCCAGTTTATATCAAAGAACTCTATCCATCACTGCAGTACTGACCATTGTTTTCTTCCAAAGAAAAAAATGCTTTTGGTTTGGGCAGTTTATTGGCAACATTACTGTGCAGGTAAGTGTGGAAGGAGGCTTGTTTATGTCACAGAGTTGCTATTTGCCTTTGCAGTAACTGCTTGTGTGTTTTATTTCCAGTACAAGATGCACTTGCTTACATGAGATAAAATGAGTCACCAATATTTACATATTAGATATAGGCCAAGGCAAACCCAAGGCTGATATTTACTTAAATATGAGAGGTTGTTGAGAACTGAAATACTGAGGTGCTTGTATACTAAAGTGTTTTGAGAGTAGGCATACAAACCCTAGTCATTGTTTCACATAGTATAATACAACGTTACAATACAATATAACGTGATCCTAGAAATTGTGATGTAGCAGCATCAGAGGTAGGAAACAGCATGTTGAACATCAATGCACCAGCTCGTTAATAAGAGGCAGTCAGACTAGAAGTGGAGGTAGAAGTAGGAGATGCACAGATGGAGGGAGAGAAATAGAAGTCAGCTGCTGAGACATTTGTATCTTTCAGCGTAGCATGACCAAGTGTTTCAGTTCTCTTGGGTACACTATTTGACTGGTTACTAAAACACCACAATGCCTCCAAGCTGCCCACCACGCAAACCACTCCCCCTAGACAGCATGAACTGGATTACTACTGTAGTTTAGACTGTATAGCCCTTTGAAAGAGTGATACAAGCTTATATAAATAAACAAAACTTGCAAAATCAAATAAGAGATATGGCTTACACCTTAGTATTGCCTAGATTATTTTAAACACTGTAATGTCCTAGTGTGCACGCTGACAAAAACCTCTTCATGACAAACATTAAATCATCCAATAAACTAATTAGGAGGACATCATGGATCATATACACTCATATTTTTTTTTTTAATAGTGACTGATGCTGATTTTGATTTTTTCAGGAAATGTTAACTGGGAAATCAATTGGGAAACTGCTACTGCATGAACGAAAACAAATCAGGGTACTTCATCAGCAAGGCAAAAATCCAATAACCATCGCAGTGTGTTGGCTTATTTATTTGCAATGGTCTATTACACACAGAGACCTTAAAGGGAAAGCTTGAACTGTATAATAGTTTGACAAAATATAAAAACTGTGAAGGTTATGTGAGGGTTTAATGGCCTTCTCAGGGATACCTGTCTGAGTTTGAGGTAGAAAGTCTCGCTGAAGGTCTTCCGGCTGAAGTACCAGAAGCGTTCATTCGGTGGATAGACCCGGACAAGAGTTTCCAACAGGAAGCGAACTGGCTCCACCACTTCGGTCACTACCAGGTCCACTGCCACTGTCATATAGACCTGCTTATCTGGAGCAAAGCAGGAAGTGCAAAAAGAACAAGAGGAAAAGTGTAAAGCCATAAGGTTACTGCGAAGGTATTCATGGTTTCTGTTCTTATTCAATACACCTAAAACAGCTGAAATTTCAGACAAATCTACTGACAGTGTTGGAGTAAAATCTAACTCAATAATTTGAATTATTAATAATTTGAACATGGAGAACAGTTTTCAGCATTCATCTGGTTTCGACTGTGAGGCAGAAAATCCACATCATGTATCCTGTGGGGATGGCACACCCCCTAGTGGATAAGAACACGACTCCCAGCAGAGGGCAATAAACGTATGCATCTGTTTGGTAACATGTTTATATCAGTAAGGGCAACTGCTTACCCAAACATTTTTCAGAGAGCTCCAGATGTTTTGGTTTCAAGCAAAAGATCTGAGCCTAAATGTAATTTTTTCATTTCTGCCTGCTAAGAGTCTTTTTAAAATATATGAAAAGAGGGCAGCCAAAAAGATAGAAAAGTTTAATTTAATCAGGTCAATATTTTTTGACACATGGTAACAAAATAATTGCTTTTAATTCCATTTTCTTCACAGCTCTAATACTGCTGCAGCCTGACACATTGTCTTCATCCTTCAATGTGTAAAACATGCTAGTTTTGACAAGCTACAGGTCACAAGACTACACATTAATCTAGAAAATGGATGAAGGTAATTATCACATTCAAGCTTCAGCAGAACCACTGAATAAATCTCAGATGCAACCTTCAGTTTTCAGTTCTGTGTCAAACTGACAATAATATATGGAAATTATATACACTGTATTCTATGGTGTGTATGCGTGTGTGTGTGTGTGTGTGCAGAACCGCTAAACAAGTTTGTGAAAAAAACTTACCAGTTTTATTTTATATCATAAATGTAATAACAATACAATAAAAATATAGTTGAACTTGTAGCATGTGGTAAATATACAATATTTTCCCCTATGGAATCAATAAAGTATCTATCTAGTTGTATTAAGAGTAAAGTAACATATACATTAAAATTGAAAGACATAACTAATCCTTACCTTTAGGTGTGTCTTCATTTAGTGGCTGGAAGGCCGCCATGTTGGGGTTCCATGTTCCTGTGATGACGTAGGCCTTCCCATCAGAGCTCTTCCCCATTGATTCCTGTGTGTAATAATCAATGCAAATCGATGCAATGAGATTTTTATAATAATGACAAACTTATTGATAAACTAGCATTCTGTCATGTGGCCTTTTCATTACACTCAGCTACGTTTAAGTTCAGTAAAATATGTTATTAACAAGTTAAATGGAGTTTTGTTCTCCTCACCATGTCTAATAGATGCATGTCACTGTTGCAGACTTTCTGTCCAGGACTCAGCAGCATCCCAAAACACCTTGAGGGAAGACACAGGAGGAACAATCCACAAATCAATAACAAGCAATTCCACCGCAGAGTTACAGCCCACATTCACCAAAAGAGAAGGAAACTAGGAAACTTCACAGCACACATATAACTGAACCAAAATTTTAAAAATTCCTTGAAACTGGCCAGAATCAATATTCTAAATATGTAAACATTAAATAAGCAAACATTTTTGCCTCAATACAACTCAGACAAGTGAATTATACAAAAATATGACTTTTGTACATTTGTCATTTGGGGAAATTGTGATCTATAATGTCCATTCGGTAAAGTCATTTCAGCTTCATGCTGGAGGTGCCAGCGCAGTTTCTGACATGCATTACAAAAGAATGCAAATATCTGCATTGCATGACTGAAAACAAAAAACAGTCAAAACATCAAGTCTACAGTCTTTCTATGCAAGTGATAATTCAGCCTTCCGGGAGTAAATACAGAAATGAATGTATTGGTTCCACACAATACATCATACATTTCAAAAGAATTAAGCATGAGCTTGAGACTGTGGCTGTGGAATATTAATAACGTGCTGTCAAACATTGAGTGAACTTCTCTAAAAAAAGGATCAGTTCCAATCACAATAGGGGTTTCCACAGACACTAAAAATAAAGCAGAGGGCAGGTGTCTGTCTCCCACTGATAGCAATGGGAGGTAAAGGGTGAGGCTGAAAAGGGGAAATGACCTACTTATTCAGAGCTGCTCAAGCATATGAAAACATAAAATGTGAGGACTGCTTGATGGTGAAAGGATACAAGTATGCATTTGCTGGCATTTCTTTTTTCTTTTTCTATTAGTTTGAATCAACACAAATACATTTTGTTTTTGAGCTCTACATCATTACCTCCTTTGGTTCATTTAGTTTGTTCTGCTGAGACAGATGTCTACCATATTGTGGTGTCAAAGCATCTCTTTGCCATTACAGAAACTCCTTCAATTAACCCATGTGTTAATTGAAGGAGAGATGACTTGGAGTGCAAGAATAAGTGAGGCAAACCCGAGTCACACAGCTGGCAAAATTAACAGGAAGTATATAAGAAGCATATAAACCGCTGTGTACCACTTAAGCTAGATCCAGTCAGTATTATATGTTTTTTTTTTTCAACTCACCTCTCGATGCCCAGCTCTTTGTTGCACATTTGTTGAACTGAAACCACAACCTTCTTCTGGACTCCCTGTCGCAGTTTGAAGTAGAACTTATCTCTGTCCTTAGGCACTGGACTGTAACAAGGAGGGGGAATTCATAAATATATAATTCTGTTTTGATTTGTATCATGACCTTTATTTTTTTGGTATGTATTGTATTGGTATTCTGTAGAATAAAATGGCCCAGTAACAGCCAGATAAAACTGTACTGCAGCATCACACCGAGTCTTTCAAACCATAGCAACACACGTGCTGATTAAAAATGTTTTTCACCACGTGAACCAAGTACCTGTAGTTGCCTTTGCCATCATCCTCTCTGACCTCCAGCAAGACAGTGAAGGTATAGAGATCACTGTCATGTGGACCAGACACAGCAGTGTCCCGGATGTCTGCAGGTCGAGAGGATCGCCGAAAGGCTGTGGAGAAACTGTACAGGATTCGACTGACCTGGACGCAAAGAGGGAGAAAGAAAAGTGAATTAAAACAGAAGCTGTGCAGAAAAAAACAGAAAAAATGCAACCAAAGACAACAGCGCCCCCAAATGGTTCATCAATATCAGTGCTTATAGTTTCAAATCAGATTTAAAACATACAGTGCACACGTGCAAGAAAAATGTTGAAAGAAAAATTGTTTTGCTACAGTTATAGTTGTATAATTATATATTATAAAAAAACAAAAAAAACAACAAGGACTTTACAATGGTTGAACAGCTTTATAAACACACTCAACACCTCTCCCTCAGAGTTTAAATAATCACTCATGCTCTTCCTTCTCTTTAGAACCCATTTTTTCTAATCAGATTCACTGGTGGTATATTTTTCGCCTTTCCCATTACGACAGCTTAAAACATTTCCCATCTCCCTTTCCCCACTCCAGTCTTTTTGTAATGTCAGTGTATTTTTAAGTATTTTGTCTGACAAGGTGTCAGCTTGTGTTTTCAACATCAAGTAAAGGTCGCAAACAAGGCATGTTCATGTTTCTAAGTTGTGAGACTTCACAAGTAAGGTTTATGTGAGTTGTGGTTCTTATGTAGCAGGCAAATGTCTATGCTCATGACATATATAAACTAAAACAGGGTCACATTATATTTGATTAAAACAATACAAAACTACAAGGCAGTA
>JAVQJX010070168.1:0-24868 GCA_036025115.1 Ambassis agassizii
AATGCAGAGCTGTAGTCAATAAAGAGCATCCTGATGTAGGAGTCTTTATTCTCCAGGTGTGAGAGGGAGATGTGTAGGGCAGCGGCTATGGCATCTGAGGTGGACCTGTTGGCCCGGTAGGCATACTGCAGTGTGTGATAACACTGAAAAACATGTTGATGCTCAGAAGAGAAGAGTTTGTTTCTGCAACACCAGTGTTTTGATAGCAATGCTAAATATAAGTGTGCTCATCTGTTCAACAGAATAATTTTTATTATGTTTTAGAGGTTAAATACCAAAAAGCTTGATTATTGTTGGGCTCCTGCTGTTGTATGTAGGAGAGCTCATTGTTACTTTTAACATCACACTTCATTAACTGTTATCATCACACACACACACACACACACACACACACACACACACACACACACAGCTGGAGTCAGAAGTGAAAGACCCCCCTGCACTAACAATGCCCTAATCCATACCGACCATCTGAACTGTTATCAGATCTAAATGTTTTGATTCCTCGTAATCTGACCCTTTTATCAGATTAACACAGATTTCCTCTCTCACTTCTGCTTTGGCACGATGAACACTCTTATTGGTTGCTCCGACGCACTTTTTATCTGTTACACACACACACACACACACACATTAACAGCATCATGGAACATAAACAGCTCAGTCTTCTGCTTGATTTTGATGGATTTGAGCCAACAACTTGATGAGAGCAGTTTACATTAAATCCCTCGAACACGCAGGTGCAGATTAAGTCACAGTTAAAACATGAAAACATGTATGCCATGTAGGAATGTGCAGGACAGTGGTGACCAATCTGACCAAAGAATAACATAAACAATACATCACTATTAATCTTCACTTTTTCCCATGAATTCCACATTTCATGTCAGTCTGAACTAAAGTTGAAATGCTGCTGTCAGCTCCAGGTTTTTATTGCCTAACGCAGCAGTTTGTGTTGAATTTATTCAAACATCACTGCGAGAGCAGCCTCAGCTGCTGTTTGTCTGAAAGCACTCTTAGTCCCAGAAGGTTTTATGGGACTTTTATCAGGACAAAGTAACATGTGCTCACTGGTTTTACTGGTTCTGACTGGTCCAGTCTGCGCACCGAGGGTGGCCGTTCACAGATGTGCTGTGAGGCTCCCTCCTGCCACAGCAGTGACACACATGGAGCTATAATTGCTACCTCCTCCCTCTGCTCCAAATTTAAAAGCAGAACTTCATTTATTGGAGTTCCACCACTTCCTACCACATCATCATCATCTTCCTCTTCTTCATCTTCATCTGTCACATGTGGAAGAAAAAGAGTCTGACAGACAGTCTTGGTCTGGCAAATATCTATGAAGGACTTCTTGTTGTTTCTGCATCCATCAACTGGAAGACAGAAGAGCCACAACTCTGTGAGAGGATGCCACCTAGAGCTCGCAGCTGACACTGGGCTGGGCATCAACACAACACATGATGTGTTGTCCTGAGGACTCACATCCATGCTCCTTTCACTGACAACTAGGAGACTGTAACATGACTGTGATTTATTGCAAACAGCAATTAGTGTATTTATTACCTTCAAATTTACAGACAAGTTTACATCTTGACAGATGTTAAAAGGTCACCCGGAAAACAAGATATCAATCAATACAACATCAGGAATAATGTGCGTATGCAGAGTGTGCAAAAACTCCTCTTCGTTCGTCAGAAGGTGAAAACAGTTGCTCAGCTGGCTGACATTTTCAGGGCTTCAGACTTCAGTCAGGGGACTGACCAGCGCATGGCGGAAAAGATAAACGCTGAACATTGGAGCACTCAGTCTGATCCTCATTGTGGACTGCAGAACCACGCTGAGATGCCTTCTGCTCGGGCACATGAAGGATAATCTCGGTTAAACCCTCATCTCCTGCGGACGCCCGTCCTGTCAGGCAGCAGATAATGTGCTGCTCTGACTTCAGGCTTCTGATCATGTGATACCAGAAGTTTCCTGATCTCAGAGAAGGTATACCAGAGCACACAGCTGCTGGTTGAGTTATTTTATTATTTATACTTATTTTACCTTATTTTACACTTATTTCACCCTCAACCTTTATTTAACCAGATATAAACCTATTGAGATCAGGATCTCTTTTACAAGGGTGACCTGCCCAAGAGATCAGCAGCACATGTCATAAAACAGATACGAGAAAGAAACAGTAAAGATTAAAACATACAATATTACAAGTGTGATAGCATTGTTCAACAGAACTGAACTAAAAAAAAGAATAAATAAAATTTAAATTCTTTCTGACCCTGAGAGAGAATCAGGTTCTATTTCTGAAAAAGAACGTGAGCTGGATATGAGCTTTAAATGAGAGCTGCTAAGAAGTACTTGTAATGTGAGGCCTGCTCTACAGGCTTTTCACTGGATGTTATAATATTTGGAATGGTCTGTGGTAGCACCCCTGATAGAAAACCATGAGCTTGGTTTTATCCATATTTAAAACCAATTTAAGATCAAATAAAGGAGACGGTCAAAGAACATTAAAATCCTGAGCCTGAGTGACAGAGGTTGCAATAAATGATTGCATTTGATAAGTAATTACAGAGATTGATTGTATAGATTGAAAATAAAATAAAGTCCCAGCACTGAGCCTTGAGGCACCCCTTTAGTAATGTCCTGCCACCGGAACACATTGTGTTCTATTTGATAGACAGTTGGCAAACCAGGCATGTTTAGATAGCCACAGTGATGCACAGCCTGTAACAGCAGTCTGTGCTCCACTTGCTTTTGAGAAATCAATAAAAATCATCTTGGGCCTTCAGCACAACTGTAACAGTGCTGTGCTGTTTTCTAAACCAGACTGGAAGGAGGATAAAATATCATTTGGTTCTAAACAATCTTCACTTCAAGCGCCAGCTCGAGCAGGCAGCACTTCCAGTAGCTCTACCTGAATTTCCCCTCGGGGATCAATAAAGTATCTATCTATCTATCTTTAATTGGTCACAGATTATTATCTCAAACAGTTTAGCTAATAGATATCATTTTGATATTGGTCTGTAGTCGTTTCCATTTGTGAATTCATCCCCTTTCAACAGGGGAGAACCGACTTCCTTTATTGTATTTTATACAGCAAAATGACCCTTCATCATCTTCAGGTAACATCTCTTTAATGGCTGTTCAATGAAGAACAGGGGAGCACGAACCACAGATCCTGATCCAGACATGATGGTGGAATGGGCGAGTCTGCATTGGACAGACCTGATTAGACTGAGGAGGATTCACATACATCTGGATCAGGACTCAGAGCTTCTCTGGTTTCAGCATCAATGGCACAGAGCAAACAGAAGGTAAGAGAACATTACAGCCACCCTCTCTGTCATCAGCCTGAAGGTGTAATGACATGTTGTCAAAGCGGCCTGCTGGCACCCTGCTGTCTCAAATCACTCTCACATTGGCAACCTGTAATTCATGGTCCGCCTTAACCAGTCTGAATGTGCCGAGCAGCTCATTTCCTGCAGTTAATCAGCTCCGACTCTGTTTGTATTCATGTGGAACTGAAGGAGAGGATAATGGCAGCTTTCTGTTGGGCTGAAAACCTCCAACAACAAAACACTCCGAGATTTTATAGATTCTATCAAAACATGTAACAAGAAGCACCAATCAAAGACTGAGGGCAGAGTGTGTGTCTGCATGTGCCTCACTGCAGGTGGAAAACCCTTCCATTAACTGGTTGTAAGGTGGATATTAATGTAATTTATAAATGGATAACATTTTCCTCAGAGGACATTACACTTTAATAATAAAGTGATGAAGCAGCTGATTTATCACATCGTGTCTCCAGGGGAAATTTGCTAATGAAAATGTACAGTGTTTGTACTATGACAGTGCTTGTTATATTACTGCAACATCAGAAACACCAGATTCATCATCATTTGTTTTAATTATCGTAAAGAGCTTTTCTGGCCACTGGGGGAAGACATCGTCCACAGAAATCCTCCCTTTAACCAGACTTTACAGACCCAGCCTGACCAGGAACGGCACCAGAGACCCCCAGAGCCTTCTGTGGTGGACCACAGGTGTGAACTGCAGAGTTCTTATTCAGAGGTCAGAACAAAGAGCTGATTCTCCGAACTACAGACCGCTCCTGCTGCAAATTGATTATGTTTATTCACTGAAGAGCGACTGACTGAATGTTATCAGACTGTGGACTGAATCATGTGGGAGCCATTTAAACAGAATGTAAATCCCACTCATCGACCCCGCTTTTCTTTTTTCCAACACCATTTCATTTGTTCATTCTAGATATGAAAACTCCCGGTTTGATAAATTATTGGCACTTTTCATTAAGCATGTCTAAAAAAAGACTTTGACCTTCTGTGGAGAAAGACAAGGCTTCAATGACAGCAGCTCTCCAGAAGATCAGAGGCGTCACCTGCATGGATCCATTGGAGTGATCAACATTAAGGCTGAATTAATCATTTATAATTAATTCATAATTATTCAGCAGTAACCACCTGTGGTTGGAATGGACTTCTTATCAACCTGACCTGGTTTACAGGCTCCACCTTTTCAGCACATTGCAGGTTTTATGTGAGCTCCCTCTGACTTTGGGTCCACTGGTCTGCATGAGGAGAAGCTGTGTGTTTGTGCAGAGTTGAGCATGTTTACCTACTCGTCCTCACAGTATATTCTCCTGGAACAGAACAACACACAGCACACGAATCACCGGGTCCAGGATGACAGGAACGCTGAACGCAGTCCTTATGGAGAGGCCAGCGATGGTGGCTGCACTTCACTGAGTTTCTGCAGCAGTTTGGCATGCAGGTCTGACCTCCAATCAGTGGATCAATAACTCTTCTTTGGGTTGGAGGATTTCAAATAAACAGCAGGACCATCAGCATCTCTGCCCTGTGCATTAGTAAATAATTAGAGTGAAAATGCAATTCAAAGTCACTTCATCGGGATGGTGTTCTGTTGCTGTTCTCAGCATCCCACAGAGACTGTTCACCTCTGAAGTTAATGATCTGTGAGGAGGGGTGTGAAAATGCTCATTTCAGGGCTGCAAATGTAGGAAAGCCAGCTCCTCTTCTTCTAATCATGGAGTCCCGAGGGGCAGTTCATACACCATCTCCTCAGCTTTGTTTTCCCCGAGCATAACCACAGGACCTGAGCCGCCTTCATGTAAGAATACATTATGTGATTACAGCAAAATAAAAAGTAATAAATTCACAGTAATAATCCTGCATCTGTGCAAGGAGCACAGAAGAGCTTACAGTCACTGAGCCTGAAATCAGTAGAAAGATCTTCTAACTTTGTCGACCTTCCTCTTGACCTCTCGCAGCTCCATTTGCAGCATCCTTCCACTAATATAACCACCACCACCATTCCTCTGCACACATTCAAACCATCTCAATCTGACTTCTCTCATTTTATTTTTCACACACACATATATACTTAGTATAGTATATATATAGTTAGTATAAAACAAAAAAATGTCGGCATACAAAAAGCATTTGTTGTTTTTACTTATTAAGGAGAAAAAAGCCAAAAAGTCTCAGTCTTTGGTATTTTGGTCTTCATCTTCGGGCTGTGCTTTGTGTCGGCCATTAATCCCTCAGCAGATTTAATAGCAAGTTTTAATCATCTGGACGTGTTTGTTCTTTGCAGCTTGGCAGCTTTCTGAAGTTGCCTGGTGGTCACAAATAATGGTGCATCATGGGACATTTATCAGCTCTGCAGCCCCATCAGGCTCTTTGTGGCTCTGTGGTCCTCAGAGTCTCATCAGAGACCTTAGCTGCTGTTATCCTCCTTCGCTCGATGCTCAGCTTCTCATGATGTTCTTCTTCAGCTTCTTCAAAGTCAGAGTGTTTCTGAGGGCAAGGCTTAAAATGACTGCAGCTCTGCTTTGATGTATGAAAGGCCTGCAGGGAGATCATCTTCTGGCCATTATCACTGAGCCTCAGACGTGTTAGACACCACCTCTCCATATAAGGGTCGGGGCAATAATCAGAATGAGGAGTTTACATGAACTGAAGCTAATAGAATATTTCTAAATTCTGCATAAACCAGTAACAAACTGGTAGTTGAAACAAATGTCATGATGTAGGTGTGTTGTTTCCCAGAATGCCATACGAGAAAATGAACATATTCTGTTTTTTTATATTGTACTGTATTTATGTCTGTTTATTGACATTCACAGATGCAGACTGCTGAGAAAATGTCTGCATGAGACGAGGCACATGTAATAAACCCAAACTGTAAAATGTTGTAAAAATTCTATAGTGTGATAAAGATGCTATAATAATGTCTGCAGATCACATCCCATGTAATTCCATAATACCTTCCTCTGAATATCAGACTACATCGTCAGACCAGATGCTGCTGACATTTTAGAGACCACCATTGTACACTCTAAATCTGATTAGTGTATTTATAATACTGAAATATTGTGAACTCTTGATGAATGAATGATATTATATGTGAAGGGTTTCGGGCTGCAGGGATTGGCTGCTGAGCTTCAGATGACAAAAGTCAGAGCGTTCCATTTATTTTACGAGATAAACTTCCTTCAGTCGTCCTAATCTTTAAATTCACAGTTTCCTCATTATCAAAGCTCAGAGAGCTGAGCACGGCAGATTGACCTCTGATTGGACCAAACCACAGTGACAACATAATGAGTTAGATGGACAGCCACTCCATTAGCGGTAATGAGACTCAGAGTCACAAAGACAGTTCATCCGGAACAGGAGAAGGTTGGTGATGGAGGCGACGGGGAGGTCAGGAGGTCATCGATAATGTCTTTGTATCCAGACACTCGACCGTCTGCTGTGTTATCAAAGTGACTCTGAGACAAAGCTCAGCCCTTGTCCGCAGGAGTTCACAGCAGAGACCTCAGGTGTGGTCTCTGTCCTCCCAGTGAACTGTGAATTACTGTCTGAACGTTTTTACTCTCTGATCAAGAAACATGCAGAGAATAAGCCAGTTTGAGGACAGTCAACACGAGAAACCACAACAGTGGGAACAGAGGTATACGCAGTCATAATGCCGGGTACAACTGTTTCCCTCTGGGATTCATTTTATCTTCTCTTATCTTACATGGGGAGGTGATGCAGTGATGCTTTGGCCCTGGTTTGCACCCTGCGTCGGAGCAGTCGTCTGTGATCTTCTCTCAGTGAGCGCAGGCTATGAACCTCCATGCATGAGAAAAAACATGAGTTAGTTTGTATTGGCTCTAAAATAGAAAAACAGTAAGAGAGTGAAGCTGCTTTTCAGTAGGGTAATTATTTACTCTTTCCTCTGGTAATCACTGTCTCACAGCCTTCAGCGGGCCATGGGTCCACAGTTCTGACACCTTCTTTATGTGATGTAACACATTTAAAACCAACAGACAGGAAGCAGGGCGACAGGAACATAAAGCCCAGAGTCATTCAGAAACAAAGAGGTGCAGACAGATGGACATCTACAGAGTCTGTTTGTGTCGCTCTTTGACTCGCAGCCAGTCGTCCTCTCGGTATAAAAACCCAACATGAAGTCTGCTTGCTGCCAGCACACTTAAACAGACACCGGGTCACTTTTCTTCCTCCTGACTCACTGAACAAAGCTGCTGCTCTGTCAGAGCAGGTCTCCACTTGGAGCACAGTGTCTGTGGCTCAAAGCCCACTAAAGGTCCCCCAGAGCGTCTGGACGCAGGAGTGGGAAATATGGCTGAAAGTAAAGAATGGGCGTGTTTGGGGAGCCCTCGGTGTGTTTGGTTTTAATGTTGGCTGCAGAGCAGAGCAGCCGGCAGGGAGGAGATGCTTCAGAGCCTAACCAGTGTCACTTAGCAACAGCACCTTTTAGCTGGATAAAAGCACAGGAAGTCCCCTGATGGCAGGATGGCCTGAACACCAGCAGAGATGTTGCTGAGGACCAAAGATTCATCAAGTCTTCACTGTAGCGAGCATTAAAGAATGGAAAATTGATGCTTATTGATAACTGCTCAGTGTTTCTGTTTGAGCTTACTGTATATGAAACTAAATGTTCAGTGCTCAACAGCAGCAAGAAGAGGCGGAGTCAGCAGCACACCTGACCAAACAAAACTGAAAACATTTACAGTCCACTCATTAAATTAATCAATTAATAACAAAATAAAAATCTCACCATGATGTCACACAGAAGAAGCCTCCCATTGTTTTCCATAATGGACTATGTCATAATGTTGGCAGCCTGAGTTGAGCGTTAAAACAAAGAGTCGACCTCAAATCAGTGTGAGATCACAGCTGGAGCAGGAAGGGCTGACTTCCTGTTCACATATTGAGAAGCAGCTGAAGACCTCAGCGACCCTCCATCAGAAACTGTCAGAGGAGTTTGTTTTTCAAATATCTCATTTTACAAACAAGATCTCCAAAAATCCTCATAGCCTATTCAAGAAGCCTTTGGCCACAGCAAGCTCCAAGAAATACTTCTTTTCTTTCTAACACTGCAGACATCTAAACGACAAACAGTGGGCATCTTCACACAGCTCAGCAGGAAGCACCACAGAGGAGATAAACTGTGAGTCAGTGTTTCAATGATTCTGCAGCTCACTTCGTTCTCTCTCTGTTCACCACATCTGTCACCTTTCTCACCACATGCCCTCAGTCTCTTGTCTTGTCGAGCTCTTGTCAGTGTTTGTGTCATCAATCACCAATCATTTGAGGATGCTGATTGGTGATTGATGACCTTCTGACAACAGCTCTGAATTTAAAAGTACATTTATTTCCAGATTTGATTGAAAAAGTTTCATTTCATGTGTTTAGGTGAGAAGTCTACTTCCTACTTCATCAAGATTAGCTCAGTTATATTGTGTGTCAGCACCCTCTGGTGGACGCACATTACTTCACAGATTCTTCACCTTAAATAAGTTCATGAGTCTCACTGCCTCAGGGACTTGTTTGGGCTTTAAAGCTAAAGTCCTGAGGGTCCATCATGATGTTGTGCATCTGCTGATATACGTGTTCTCTATGTAAGGCAGGCTGCTGGTTGTGTGTGCGTGTGTGCAGACGTGCTCGTGAACAGTGACAAACCTTAGCTATACACCTGCCAGTGTGTCACATCAGATGCTGACAGCAGGGGGCGCCAGTTTACCACCTTGAGCTACAGAGGGTCTCACTGTTCTTTGGAGGCTTGAGTGACACTGTGGAGTTCATTCATGTGATCCTTGGTTCTTTAACAGCGGGTTGCTTCAGTTGTTTTTTTGTTTTCAACTATTCTATTTTTTTGTTCTACAGAAGGTTTTAGGATGGAAAGGATGACGTCTGTTTGATGCCGTTGACGTGCCTGTTGATGATAAATTATGCGTGTTATGAGTATTCACGGCCCTGTGGGAGCTTCAGAAGAATGAGCCGTCTCTATCTCTGAGCTGTATCTCACACAGCCGGGGCTCCACGCTGCTGTCTGTCTACATGTGCTCCCCCTGCTAAAACTGTGGCACAGAATTGTAAATTAAAAAGCAATCATATCACAAAAGCAAATTAAAATCTAGAAAAATAAATAGAAGATTGCTTCGATGCCAGTGCTAGTTTTTTTCAGTGTCCTTTCTTCTTTCCACTTTAAGCCGGTGGTAGCCACATGTTCTGAGGGCTGTGTTCACCTGCTTTTAGGTTTTCTTCCTGTCTTTGTAGGATTGTTTGAGCCTGACATTGCAGAGTCCTGATGACACGTTCCACTGAAAACCAGTGGCATGTCAGCTCTGAACCTGACAGACCAGATGGTTTACTTCACATGATTTATCACAGTCACTAGAGCATGTCAGACCAGAGGAGCTGGCTTCCTGTGCTCTCTCAGGTTGCTCGGTAATCCCTGCACACAGCCCAGCTAGCTAGATGTCTTTCAGCCCTCTGTTATCGGTGATAATTGATAAATCAGACAAAAATACATTTTGCATTTTTCCTGGGAATTCATAAACCACAGAAAGCATTTGAGTTGGAGTGCCATCACTTCCTGAGTCATCAAAACAAAGCTCCAGAAGTCACATTAAAGTGAGGAAAAAGTCACAGTTCAGAGCTGCTGATGTGTCTGAATGTTCATGAACTGATACCACAGTGTTCTGCTGCTTTTAAAACGTCCTTTTAGTGAACATTTCCCTTTTTATGCACACCAGAGAGCTGCCACTCCCCAAACAGAGGAATGTACAGACTGATGAATCAGACTGTAGTCCACGGTAAAGAGGAACAGCTTTGGGAGTGCGTGGCTCTCAGTGTTTCCTGAAGGTCAAACAGAGATAAACACAAACACAATGACATCAGGATAATCTCCACCCAATCATCACGTAGATTCCTGATAAAAAACAGACGGAGGAACATGGAGCCACTGAAGGATTTCCATAAAAACAGTGTGAGCATCTCTCAGTCAGAGAGGAGCTGCTTTCAGACCTGTGAACTACAGATTACTGCGGATTATACAGGGATTATCTATGATGGGTCACCATTGATCTGTAACTGGGTCAGCCATCACTGATCAGATCTGAAGTGGCGCGTTCACGCTGACAAACTGCTGCTGATGACGGTCATGTATTATTGATTGATTATAGGTGTTATTTACACGCGGCTTCCTCTCTCGCTCTCCCCTGGGAAGCTGCTGTTCTCTCGGCCCTCCTGCAGGGGGCGGCCGCTCTCACTCCATGAAGGCATCTGATTGGTCCCCGTGGCTGTGCGCGCTGACGCACATGACGCTGAGCGCGGCGGCCATCTTGCGCCGTTGGTTCCGGGACGGAGCGGCCGCCTGCGCCCGGACCCTCTTCTCGCCGTTTCCGCCTCCAGTCGGAGGAGACGCCGTCGGGCTCGGCTTGGACGGCCGTTCGGCCCGCGCACGCTGCCGGAGCCGCGCGGCGGCAGGCAGGACGTCCCGCTCCGCTCCGTGTCGCTGTGGGATTGATTCTCAATAGAGGGTTTTATTTCGGATCCACGATGGGACCCGCGACCAGACTGACCCTGAGTGTCTTCCTGCTCTGCTGCTGCTCAGGTGAGCTCACCTGCTGCGCAGTGCCGCGCGCTCTTTGCAGAGGCACGTGCGTCCTGCTGCGTCTGTGCTCGTGATGCTGTCAGCGGGGTGTAAGTCAGGGCCTCTTCCGCCATGTTTGAATGTGTTCTGCTGCCATGGTGACGATGTTCACACAAGAAAAGCGTCAGTGTGGACAGAAAGTTTGAACATCACAGCAGAGGGAAGTTAAGTCAGTGACATACAGACATGTTTTCAGCCGGAAGACATCGCTGAGTTCTGTCTGTAATCTCCGCACAGGAAGCAGGCCCACAGCCTGTCTGACGAGCAGAGGGGTTTATACAGCACAGACAGATGATGTAAAGCAGCTCAGAAGCTTCCTCTGGCAAAGGACCTGAAATGCTCTGAGTGGCTGAGCCAGTCACCTGACTTCCACTTTAAAAAACATGCCTCTGACTTAGTAAAGACAAAGGTTTGGATGGAAAGACCACGAACCATCACACAAAGACAGTAATTCTTCAGAGGATCATTCACCAGAATAACAGAGATATACGTATTAGTTTAAATCTAATACTGTATGATGACTGCTGAGCCGGGGCAAACGTGTCTCAGATCTCTGTGTTAAACCTCTGAATCAAAGGTGAACCGTAAGTCCAGTGTGCTGTGATGTCCACATGCTGTCCATAAGCTTTAATGATTGATGCGGAGTGTTGCATGCACAGTGGAGCTTCTGCATGTTTGATGGACACAGCTGCTCTCAGCAGCCACAATCCCAGACTGACCCTGAAGGGTTTTCTGTTTTCAGCAGAGATGTTATTAACAAGCATGTTTGTCTTGGTATCGTAACAAATGAAGGTTCCTGATCTGCATGGTCTTATACTTCAGGGTTTCCATGTTTCTCTTGCTTCTTCAAACTGTCACGCAGACAACTGAGCAGCTCAGCCTGCTTTCAGATCTGGACTGTGGTTGTCCAGGCTTCACAGGGAATGTGGTTTGTCCCCTCTCACAGATGTTTGTCTTCTCTTCAGGTGCAATCTTAGGCTGTTCAGAGACCCTGAAGTGTGTCCACTACAACTACAGCCCTTCATCGCCCTCCTCTTCAGAGAGTCAGCGGGTGGTGAACTGCACCACCCAGGAGAAAGATAAGAGGGTGCACTGCTTTGCCACCTGGAGGAACAACTCAGGAGTGCTGCAGGTGGTTAAACAAGACTGCTGGCTGGATCACCCCAACTGTTATGACAGGTAGTCACATTGTGAACATGGAACCAGAACTCACATTCAGTGTGACTTCTTCAGCATCTTTCCTTTTGTAATAAATAAAAGATAATAGTTTTATTTGGTGACAGTCCATCCCAACTATACAGCAGTGTAAACCTTAGAATGACTTCTACTGGCCATCTGATGTGTTTCCTGCGCTGTAATTTAAGCTCAGAGTTCCCAGGACACTTGCATATAAAGACCTGTCAGGTATCCTGTGTGCTGTTAACACAATCAATAACCGTGTGCGTTTCCTGTCAGCGCCGCTCCTGCATGTCTGATCAGGTTCACATGTCTGCAAGCTGACCACATATAGAATCGTCAGATTTAAATCAGGGCTCCTTTAATAGGACATTTGAAAATGATCTTTTTTACCTTTTGCTCTTATTTTACTACCGAAAACAATGTGTTTTTGTAAATGACTAAAATGTACACAAATAGTACATAAATAAAAATTAACTTGCATTTATTGAGGTGACAAACAAACTTATTCCCTTAGTAGTGAAGCATGCAGTACATTAAAGTGCATCAAAAACAAGCAGCAAGTAATGACACTTGAGTTGACTTGAATTGAGTTCAGTGAGTGTCTCTTTTGTCTATGAGAAGAGTTTTCATACTATGTGGTCTTACTGGACAAGTGCAACTCATCTATAGAGGGCAGCACAGTATTATATAAGTATAAGTATAATGACTTCCTCTGATTTCTGTTACTCTAATGGGAGCAGTGAGTTCTGTTATTCCTTTTAATCATGTCCTTGTCCTATGGCCATCATCCTCTAGGAAGAGTGAGTACATGTCTGCCCAGTACACAAGCATAAATAATAATAATAAAAAAACAGAATGCTATAGGTCATTAGACATACTGTAGAGTAGAGTAACATTGAGCACCTCATTATAAGGAGGCATCAGAAGCCCGTAGCACACCTGACCCAGAGGCTGGCTGCCTGACAGGTGTGACAGTAAGACACAGGCAAAGCACAAATAAAATGCAGAGTTGGCTGAACATCGGCTACGTGTTTATTACTGCAGTGGGAAACGCACACATTCTTTACACCTGTGTGTAGATGAAGTAAAACCTACATTTACTCTTTCTTCTGCTGACAGGAGTGAGTGTGTGGAGGAGAAAGATGCTCCTGAAGTCTTCTTCTGCTGCTGTGAAAGCAGTTTGTGCAACGACAAGTTCTTCTACAGGCCCAATCTCAGTCAGCCACCGATACCTAGTAAGTGTGGGTTTGTTGATGTGATTTCATGCATGTTCAGTAATTTTATGATTTTGTTGCTCCCTCTTTGTTAAACTGCTTTACCTGAACACAGGCTGGAATTGAACCCTCGCTAACCTTTCCTTTTAAAGCTGTTTTGCACTCTTGCACCCTGTGGTGATGTTAGAGGACACTTTGTTTGGGTTCTGATTGGTGTGACCTGCGGTCACTGATATGATCCTTCAAACACATTCAAAGGCCTTTAATCACATATTGAAATGATGTTTGCTGTTTTTTCCCCTTCCTTTCCTGTGTGTATCCACAGCGACAAATATACCAGTCCCAGCAAGGCCTTCAGTAGTAACCACCCTGATGTACTCACTGCTTCCCATCGTGGCAATCACTGGCGTCATCCTCCTGTCCTTCTGGATGTACCGGCACCACAAATTGGCCTACCCGCCTGTCCTGGTGCCCACACAGGTGAGACATTTGCCTGTCCAACAGCAGCACAGCGTCCTAAATTCAAATGCACTATAATAACACTCAGTTAATCAGTCAGTGCAGTGACACACAGCGAGTTCTTCGGGTCACTGTGTTCTTTGGTTGACTTTATTAAAGACCTTTTGCTTCTGGGGTTGAGTAAAAATGTCATTAGGCTGTCATCATAATGTCAAAGAATGATCACTCTCTGATGGTCATGTGACAGTAAAATGACTTTATGAACTGTTTATCTCTCTGCCTCTCAGCACGCCTTTCACATAATGATTGAGGTAAGAATAACGTTGCTGCAAGTGGAGAATGTTTCATCACTGCTCTTATTATTCTCTGACTTTGAGTTTGCATCTTTGTTGGCCTGACTCTCCTAAACACAAGCTTTTGTTTTAGTTTTCATTTGTGCTCTGTGGTTGTTGTGCTTTAACTCACACAGATTATTGATAAACACACAGGTGTCTGTATGAGTTTGCACAGAAGATAAGTTACTCTGGCTGGATTGTTGGATTGGTGTCATTATATGGTTTGCAGAGGGTCCTCCTTCTGGAAACCATGTAATGCAGCATGTGATGAGACCATGGCTCCTGAGTCCTTTATATGAGGAGTAAAATACTTTTCAGATACTACCTCCATCATTTTCTGTTGCCACTACTTATGTCAATGCTGTTGCAGAGTATATTATTTGAGCCGTAATTTTGTTAAATAAATGTTTTATAATGTGGCAACAACAATAATAAACGCATCATGTTACAGTAGTTGAAAACTGATCATTATATTTGTAAGAGAGGCAGCTCTTCTCCCGTTCCCATTCTACACCAGTCTGGTATTTACCCCTACCAATGGATGACGGTAAATATCGCTAATGTAGTGACTATCAGTACATTAATACATTGAGGGCACTATATAGGGTCTACACGTTCAAGACAGCACTGTATAATGGCAAATATAAGTATATAGAAGCTAACTAATCTGAGGAACACAGTCTGTAGAGTTTGAACTTATGGACAGGCATCTCAGTCAATGGATTGCAGAGTCTACTTCCCATCATCCCTCACTGCTGATGTCAGGCTGGACGCAGCAGCCACCTGCCATCCTGGTTCAGAAACGTATCTTCACTGTCCATTCAGAGGAACCTCTGAGCTGTCATTGCTTGCATGTGTTTTCTTGCAGGAACCTGGTCCACTGCCCCCTTCTCCTGTCCTGGGACAGAAGTCCCTGAAACTGCTAGAAATCAAAGCCAGGGGGCGCTTCGGCTGTGTTTGGAAGGCTCAGCTGATCAGTGAATATGTTGCTGTTAAGATATTCCCCATACAGGTTGGTGCTGTTTGGATTGTGATCAGTGTGGACACAGAATTGTGTGCTATTGGTGATTATGAAAGTTTTGACCAGACGCAGTGACTCCATGTTGTATTAATCTGTTGGTTTTGTCCTGACTCAGCTAAAGCCTCAAAAAGATCAGTATGTGATTGTTTGAGTAATTCAATCAGCTTGATAAATCACACAACACTGAATTTACAGTCCTATATATTTAAGTCTCCTCCCTGATGCGTCCTGAGGTGGTAGTCGACCGCTAGCCCTTTTTGTTTGTGAATCTTTAGCATAGGCAGTCATGGCAGAATGAATATGAGATCTACAACCTGAGCGGGATGAGGCATGAAAACCTTCTGCAGTTCCTCGGAGCCGAGAAGAGAAGCAGCAATATGGAGCCGGAGCTGTGGCTCGTCACTGCCTACCATGAGAGGGTAACATCAGTCATGTTTTTGTGTTCTGAACCATGTGAAGACTACCGGCAGCTGTGCTTCATATCTGCTCAGTCAGGGATGTAAACTTGGTGAAGTGGTATGTTTATTAAGTAATAAACTGAGTAAACCTTTGTCATCAGGGTTCTCTGACAGACTACCTGAAGGCCAGTGTTCTCTCGTGGTCTGAGCTGTGTGTCATTACTCAGTCAATGTCCAGAGGTCTTGCCTACCTGCATGAAGACATACCTGGACACAAAGATGGACACAAGCCTGCCATCGCTCACAGGTACATAACATAAAGGTGCACAGACAGAAGTCTGCTGGACAAGAGGGCTCACTCTTTGTGTTTTTATAGGGACTTTAAGAGTAAGAACGTTCTGCTGAAGTCGAACCTGTCGGCCTGTATTGCTGACTTCGGTCTCGCTCTCAGGTTTGAGGCAGGAAAATCCCCAGGGGACACGCATGGACAGGTGAGTACCCCGACAGTGCAGACAGTGCAGTGCAGCTTAGTGTGTCACTCATGATGATGAAGTGGAGAAGTAAGTGGAGATAAAGGTAATTCAAATATGAAATACTGTTCAGGTGAGGACGGAGCAGTGGAACTGGCTGTTCTTTAAGCTTCACCCTGTCACATATGCAGTCTATTACTAGTTTCAAAGATGGGGGGGGGGGGGGGCATGTCCTTTTCTTGGAGTCCCCAGTGACAAACCTTCTCTTGACATCTTCAAACAGCTGATTTAAACCTGTCTCTGTCTCAGGTGGGGACCAGGAGGTATATGGCTCCTGAGGTCCTGGAAGGAGCCATTAACTTCCAGAGAGATGCCTTCCTAAGGATAGACATGTACGCTCTTGGCCTTGTGTTGTGGGAGCTTCTCTCTCGCTGCAGAGCTGCTGACGGTAAGCAACACAAAGAGTGTGTGTCCTCGTTTGGACATGCAGGTTGCTGCTTGTTAACCCTGTGAACAGAATCCCCGCTCTGACAGTCTGTGATGGTATCTCCTGGCTAGGTCCAGTGGATGAGTACATGCTGCCATTTGAGGAGGAGGTGGGTCAGCATCCATCTCTAGAGGACATGCAGGATGTTGTGGTTCACAAGAAACTGAGACCAGTGCTACGGGAGTGCTGGCAGAAACATCCTGTGAGTTCACATTAACAATAATATACCAAATGCTCCCTGACTGTGCAGATTATAGATGCCATAGGTTCTGTGCATTGCTAACCAGTGTTGTGGCTTCTGGTCCTGCAGGGTCTGGCGGTGCTCTGTGAAACCATTGAGGAATGCTGGGATCATGAGGCAGAAGCTCGGCTGTCAGCTGGCTGCGTAGAAGAGCGTGTTGTCCAGATGCAGCGACATATGAGTGTCACAGCGCCTGAGGAGATTGTTACAGTTGTCACCATGGTAACCAATGTGGACTACCCTCCTAAAGAGTCAAGTCTATGTTGAGGTTAAAGGCGAATCGAGTGGAGCAAGGACTCAAGGTTCTGTGTCTTGGCACAGGTGGGATTGAGCTGATCTGTTGGATTGCTGGATGGTCAGGTGGCCTCCAGCTGCACGTATTGAGCCTCTTTTTGAGGTTGAAGACATCATAATGAACAGGAACTTCCTGTTTTTCCACTCCACAATAAAAGACATTTTGTGTGACAGTAAAAATGAGAAAGAAGGGCGACTGTGTGTCGTTTCTGTTCTCGACAGCCGTAAGAAGCCGCTCCTGACCGTCTGTATCACTGCTGACTCTGCAAACAGATTATCATATGAATAGATAATATGGAAGAGGCTGATAATCAGGTTATCAATCCAGATAGGATGTGTATATTTGGTTGTTTAACTTCAGAGAAACTGCAGTCACTGATTGCTGTAGGTGAGCCGTACCACACTCCATTCAGGAATTGCTGTTGTACCTGCTGGGCAGCACCTGAAACAGTTTTCTGATGTTATATAGTGAATTTTTGATTAACAGAAAAAACTCTTAATCAAAAGTGTCCTGATCATTGTTTTATATGCTCCCTAAACACGTTCTACAATATCAAAAGACAATTCAGACATTTTTACAAAAACAAAAAAAAAACATATTTTTAGTCTCAACATTGTCAAAAACCAAAGAACCAGAAAAAACGGTCACCTTGCTGATCAGTAACACTAATAACTGGTCAGGTGGATTGTAGAGGAAACACTTTCCCTTGTTTGTAATGAATGGTTTTGTGTTTTACCTCCTTTTTTCAGTTTGTAGTTCATTCTGGTTCTGTTATGTCGGAATGTTCTTGAGCACATCCAGAATACTGTTTTTACTTCATTTATGAACACTAAAAGAACACGATTATATGGTAAATAAATATACTTTGAGATTTTAACCAGCTTCCCAGTCTGTTCTCTCTTTGAGGCTCTGGATGAATAATACTGTCTTTGCTGAACCATGCCGATGTCTCAGGCCCATAAACATTTTAATGTTGTTGTTGTTTATGAGTGATTGCTTTCAGCGCCATGTGACCCCATAGAGTCCCAATTGGACCGTTATCATGTGGTGCAACAGAAAACTTTGACCTGACTGAAGACCAAGCACAAACCTGAAGCACTGAGGAGCATTCGGTGTGTGCAGCCCTGTATTTGGTTCTGGTTGTGTGTTGGATCCAGCTGTTAGTGCATAAGTAAAGAAAAGGAGTTTTAGTTAACTCTGCCTCTCGCAGACTCTAGAAGAACCATCATTGTGTTCATAATGTTGAAGGAGAACATATTTGGGCAGAGGGTGGGACTTGTTTTGGTCAAAAGTCTCTGCTGGACATTCCTCCTCAATGACATGACACCAGTGTTGTCATGGAAACGACAGCTCCTGTTTACTGAGGCATTTCATTATTGATGCTTCTGATTGATCAAGGTGTAAAGAACTTGCATATATTATCTATTTATTGATTGATTCATTAAAATGCTTTATTTAGAAAGTGATCAAATGAACCCAACATAACGTCATGTTGTTGATTGTGGTGCCTCACCTGATTTTATTTATTTTATTTATGCTAAACCGGCAGCTGATTGACTGCTGTGTCAGTCTGAGCCAACATGTTTGATGGTCTTGAATTTCCCTGGGGATCAATAAATCTATTTATCTGGTCAACTCTAAGTGTCTAACCTGCAGCAGCTCTGTTTGAAAATTAAAAAACTAACAATCGAAAACATGGAAATCATTTGGCGGGTGACACTAAGGTCTGTGTGTTCTCTGTTGGTTCTGATGTTCTTGTTGAATCTCTTGACGTTCTCCCTGCTGCTTCTCTTCTCACGGTTTAAACAGAAACTGTCACTCTGCAGTAATGATACCAGTGAAGTGCCAGTTGTTGTAGTTATGAGCATAAATGTAACAGCACTGCTGCAAATATACAAACATGTGCATTTGACGCACGTTTCCTCCAGCAGCGCGCGCTCCTTCAGTTCCCGTGCGTGCTTCAGTCATGCCGCGGTGGCTGATGGGATTGCTCCGCCGCTGGTTGGACATGTCCGCCATGTTTTCCGTGGCGCAGGGACCAGGAAAGTGGCTGTGACGAAGCGGCCGCTGCGTCCCGTTAAAGCCCGGTTCTAATGAGTCCTGCCTCGCGTTACCGGGGCGGCGGACACCGATGACCTCTGCCGCAGCAGACACAGTCGCGACCGGAGCGGAACCACGCCGTTATCGGCCCGGGTTTGCGGCGGGATTCGAGCTTCTCTGATTGTCGGAGATTTGGCGCAAACAATGAGTAAACTCTCGTTCCGGGCGCGAGCGCTAGACGCCGCCAAACCGCTCCCGGTTTACCGTAACAGAGACCTGCCGGACCTGGCGGACTGCGCGGCCATCAACCGGGCGGTGCCGCAGATGCCCACCGGGATGGAGAAAGAAGAAGAGCTGGTAGGAATGCTTTAGTTTACTCCTTCACGGGCTGTTAGCCTTAGCTCCGTGACACGCTGCGATTCATGACACGGTTACGTAACGTTCTGTACGTACGCTGTTTGCACGGCGCGGAGCGGACACATGAATTTACGCAGGTTGCGTAAGGGGTTACGTTCCCTCTACGCCGTTCTGCAACGCTTAATGTTGACGTGACGTGCACGTTTGTGTGTAGTTTCCATGGCAACGTGCGTCACGTTTCTATGTTGGCTGAACGTGGATACACACTGCTGGATTCTGTCAGCATGTCAGTGAAGAACATGTTGAAACTTGTGGACCTTAATGTCCACGTTCTGCTGACCTTTGACTACAATATGGTATAATATAGATGTATTTATTTACACAAAGGTCACTGACAATGTGATAATTGATTATAATAATGATCATTAGTAAACTGGACTGATTAAGCACCACTGTGTGTTGATTTGTTTGTGGGTGTATTTCAGGAGCACCACCTGCAGAGGGCGATCTCCGCCCAGCAGGTATTCAGGGAGAAGAAGGAGAACATGGTGATCCCTGTACCTGAAGCAGAGACTAACACCACCTACTACGACCGACTGTATAAAGGAGAGGTCAGAGTTCCCAAACAGCTCATCCACATACAGCGTGAGTTCCACAGTTGCATCTACGATACACCTGTGCTGCAGCTGCATCCTGTGAGCTGATGTCAGTCCTTGCATGTTCTGCAGCTCTGGGTTTGGACTTGGAGCAGCCAGACTATGACATGGATTCTGAGGATGAGATGCTGCTCAACAGACTGAACAGAAAGATGGAGCTCAAACCTCTTCAGTTTGAAACCATGGTGGACCGACTGGAGAAGGCCAGCACGCACCAGGTAACTGCAGCGGTCCCTCTTTGATCGATGCCAGTTGCAGAGTAAAGATGACCAGCTGCTGATATGTGTGTGTGCTCATTCTGGTTTCAGCTGGTGTCGCTGTCAGAAGCAAAGGTGCTGCTGAATGAGGACGACTACCTGCTCAAGTCTGTGTATGATTACTGGGTGAGGAAGAGGAAGAACTGTCGGGGTCCATCCCTAATTCCTCATATCAAACAGGAAAAGAGAGACGGATCCACCAACAATGATGCCTATGTGGCCTTCAGACGCAGAACTGAGAAGATGCAGACCAGGAAGGTCTGAACTGAGCAGTTTAGTTACTTTAAATGTCTCTGCTGTCTCTCACACATCTGCGCTCTGTATTTCAGAACCGAAAGAATGACGAGGCATCATATGAGAAGATGTTGAAACTGAGGCGAGAGTTCAGCAGGACCGTCACCATCTTGGAGATGATCAAGAGGAGAGAGAAGTCTAAGAGGGAGTTGTTGCACCTGACCCTGGAGATGGTGGAGAAGAGGTCAGACAGAGACTACACTATAATATTTTTATACTTTATACAGTTGACTGTCCAGCCCAGTAGCACTGAGATCACACAAATATATGAAAAATGGAATGGATGTTCTAAAAGATGACCTGATGACCTGTCTGTTGATGGCGAGAGTTGCTTCCTGAAGGGAACAGCCTAAAGTAGAAGGAAGATCATGTACACACAGTATAATCACCGTCCCATCTCATAGAAATTTCACACGTCACCTCATCAATGACACCGTGATGTCCTGCAGGTATGATCACATGTTCTTTACCTCTGTGTAGGTACCAGATGGGAGACTTCACTGGAGATATCCTCAGAGAGGTTTCGCTCCCTCTAGTGGAGAAACCTGTCTATAGCACCCCAATTGCTCTGAACAGCGGCAACAGACACAAAATAGACTTCAAGATGAAGGTAAAGGATCTTCATCACTTCAGTCCTCTGTGAAAGGAGTGTGTGTGTCTGTGTCTGGCTACCTGCTCTTACTGTAACTTCACACAAAAAGCAACTCCCCGGAGGGAAAACTACATAAACACACACGTGACATGAGTGTGTGTGAGATCTCTGGATAGAAGTTAGAGTAAAAGCAGGAGGAGCCAACTCTCCATTTGGTTTTAGTTACAAAAGCAGAAAAATTAGGTGATGTCATTGAAAGCTCTGGAAATGTGAAGATCCTCTTTAACCGTGTGTTCTACTGTTTTGAATGCAGAAGAAGCAGGCAGCCATCACAGATGAGCCTCCCTATGCTCAGTTAAGACCAAAGAAGAAGAACTTCAGACACAACCGCCTGATTCCTCCACAGAGATGGCTTGACTGTGCACCTTGTCCCTACACCATCAACCAGGCCAATATCAAACAGTATGACTTCCACAGTTCTGGAGAGGATGAATGTTCAGCAGCATCGTTGGTCAGTACCAAACCTGTCTGTCACCATACTGTCACGCCCAGCTGTGTCTCAACATGCGTCTCTTTGTCTTCAGTCTCCTCCTCCTTCACCCAGTGAGGAGAACAATCCTGATGGAGTGTTTGTCTTCAGGAGGAAAGCTGGCTGTCAATATCTGTCTGTAAGTCTTTGTTTTGTAACTTTAATCTGCTGCACTTCAGTAATCTGACAGCACGCTGTGACCTGATCTGTCACATAGTTTCCTGAAGCAACAGCATGAGCATCAGACAGCTTAACCATTAATAAACCTGTCTTTTGTTTTTTCATTAAGCCCTGTGTGGAGGAGACGAATGAAGATGACAGTCCACAGCGAACCCCTCTGTGCCTCCACTACTCTCTGACCGGGCTCTCGCTGCCTCCACATTGGATGGGACTGGGTCGACGCAGGATAGGGCGAGGTGGCAGGTAACAAAAGTGTCCACAACCAGAAAGTTATCCTGATTTTCACCCATACACTTTATTCATCCGCGAGGGGAAATTACTTTTTCACTCATGCATACACATCTCACACCACACCCATGCACATGCATAGAGGAGAGGAGGAGTGGGGGCCGGCGCCACAAGCAGCCCCGAGCAGGGGCCTCTCTCAGGAGGTGAACTGACTCCTCTCCAGAACCGAACCGCTGACTCTCCGCTTCCCAGCCCAATCCCCTATGGACGGAGCTACTGCCGCCCCAATTTAATGTGGACAGTGCTGCATTTGTTGATGATAGTTGAGTTGAAGTCAAACCATTGTTAACGGTTCTTGTCTTCCTCTCTGTGATCAGGATCATTTTGGACAGGGCCTCCTCTGGTCTAGATCGGATACTTAAACAGCTGGACTCTTTCACACATCCGGTTTATAGAAACAGGACGAGGGGTCCTACCTGCCTCCTCAGTGACCCCAAAACCATGGACCAGAAATCCCCCCTGACCTCAGCCTCAACCCACACCTCTCCGGCCGAAGTCCTGAACAACATCCAGATGCTCAGAATGTTCTGCTTCAGACCCAGATCAGCTCAGAACAGCAGATCAGAGGACTGTAGGACCTCAGTGTCCACACTGGAGGGCAACAGACTCCCCGGTCATCCTCCGCTTGAGCACCGCTCTGCACCAGGTGTGTTCGGGGACACTCAGACTGAGCTGATTTATCAGTCAGCAGAATGACGGTACGAGCGTCTTTCTCTTTATGCCAACAGGGGGCATCACAGAGGAGCAGTACCACAGTCACCAACAGCAGCTGGTTCAGATGCAAAAACAGCAGGACAGCTGTACAGCTCTCCACAGGACACAGGTAACCCGGCAGACACAAATAACAACCTCACACTGAGGCTCTCTAACCCCCAAGTCACACTGGACCGTAACTGCAGCGCAGCGCAGCGCAAACAGCACATTTTACATTTTGTATTATGTGCTGCTTCAAATCACACCAGGCGTGTTTCTGAAGCATAGTGCCCGAGCTTTGCCTGTCCAGAGTGCGCCTGACATTTCCCAACATCACGTTGTAATCTTCTCTCCTTGTCTTTTCCTTTTTGATATTGTCCTCATAAAAACATCATATAAAATGCTGTTTCTCTGCTTCCTTAATTAATCTGTCCTCATACATGGTTTTCGGTGAAGGTTCTCCATCCAGGTCATTTTCATTCAAAAAGAGTTGAAGCGACGCATCTGGACTTGTAGAAAATCTTTTATTTTGGTGAAAGTGGAAGCGTCTTGGCTGTGACACGGATCAAAAATAGAACCAGCGCGTGTCACTCATGAGGCAGCAGGCAACATGAAAGCGGCACACAGCGGCTGTCGGCTCGCTGCAGTTACGTATCCGGTGTGAATTGGGCTTAAGAAGTTGGTTTATGTTCTCGGCTCCAAGTTTCACAGTCAGCTGATTCTGCTCTAATGTCTGTCCTTCAGTCCACTAGGGTCACTGAGTCCACTTCAAAGACTCTTGACCCAGCCAGTGCTCAGTTTGCGGCCTCAGCTGTGATCAGCGTTCCTCCGACCGCTCACAGCGGTGAGAACAAACTGTACAGGAGCAGTGTGAATGGCATCCATCCTTCAGGTGAGCTCCCTGTTCAGCAGTTTTATTCAATACAATCTGCTTTATTTCACTTTTTCCTTTTATTTATGCAAGTCATCTAAAACGTTTTATTTCCTGTCACAGTAGCACCTTCAGTCATATGACACAGTGCTTCTCCTCTCAGGTCCTTCCAGGCCAGTGTACTCCTCTCTCAGCAGGCAGGTGCCTTCACCAAGACCGCCGCCGTCTTCTTCGTCCTCTTCCCATCAGTCTCTCCCCAACCAGAGGAGTCAGACAGGCGCCATTTCTCCCCATGCTGCTCGCCCACCTGCCCCCCCAACATCCGCCTCCGCCTTAAAGTTTGCCACTGTAGCTGCCAACCTAGATCAAGTGCCCAAAGTCTCCACTGCTAGGTAACCAATATGTCAGAGTAGAGCCTGCCGTCTGACCGGTGGCAGCCTCTACATGTTAACGTGTATTTTTTATTTATTATTTCAGTTACAACAAATGACATGACTCATGTTTTTTGCTCTGATAGCTATTTCTGTCCCTTTTCTTAAACGGAGAACACGGAGGTCCACAGATCATGATTGTTGTGTCAGGATTGGTTCCAGTGAACTGATTTATCAACAGCCAGTGACCATAAGCACCTGCTCTGTGGCAAACTGTATGATGGCATCAGGTTTGACCAGGTTCTGTGATATTTGCTCCCACAGAGACCCCAATGAGCCAGAGAGGCTTCTGAACGGACTATCAGAGACGACACTGCCCATGGAGGTCACATAACACCAGCCATCCGCTGCTCCCTCACATTGTCTGACCAGTGAATGTGACGTGCCATGACCTCCAGAATCAGAAGAAGACGTGTCTGAGTAGATTCACTTTTTACTATGTGGATATTTTGTTATTATTCTTGTACAGTTTGTAAAATAGTTTCATCACTTTAGTTTCTGACACAGATCATCATCATGTAACTGCAGAATAATCCATATCCTTGCGCTGATTTATTTATTTTTCCTGTTTACATTTTGTAAAAATCTGGAG
>JAVQJX010070302.1:0-10507 GCA_036025115.1 Ambassis agassizii
GACTCACATCAGCAATGTTTTTGTAGAAGATGTAATTTATCCACCTGGTACTGGTGGATAGATAATGCATTTGTACATTTATAAGTTGCATTGGATTTAATACCTGAGCTGCAACAGGACACACCACAGACTAATTCAGTGAGTATTTTCTGTGGTTCAGAAATGCATCCTGGGAACACAGCATCAAAGTAGAATTTTTGTGTGAAAGGTGCATTACAAATCAAATGTATTATTATTCCAGACTAAAGCTGCCAAGTTCAAGCTTTCTCAGGCATATTCTAAACAGACTTTGAGAACTAGCTACCTTTGATCCAAGGAAATAACGGCAATGCCTTTGCTGACCACAGATGCCATCCAGTTGGCTGTCCTCTGGCTACAATCTTTCACAAACTCTTTCAGACTGCCAACCCACAGAGAACTGCCTACTTCCATTCTCCATTCCATCACTTTAAATCTGATCCTTTGAGTCTTGATTCAAAACAAGTATTGGTCAGTAGTCTGGGTTTTGGTCCACCACAATCAAACACAATCCCTCTCCTGCTGGTGTTTTGCCCCAGTGGTAGACAGGAACAGGAAAAGAGAGACAAAATGTTAAAAATGAAATGTGAAATAGATGTGCAAGTTCACTCCAAGCCACTGTTGAAGATTTTCTGTCCAGATTTTGGAACTGGCAGTTTCTGGACATGCACATTCTTTTTGTTGTTTTCTTTTACAAACCGCATGCCTTATCCCCAAACATAAAATCCATTTTATGTTTTCACAGTGCCGCTGTTCTTTTTGGGACTGTGAGGGACTGTGATTTGGATAGCTGCATAAATTTGGATTTTTCTCAGTTCCACAATTCACAATGTAATGTTTTCAAACTTTTTTTATATATCTCTAGCTACTACATTTATAAATCATAGCTCTCTCAATGTAATGCTAACCACGCGATGGGGGAGACAGTACAGACAATACACAGATGTCATTACATGCACATGCAGTTCATCTCTTTGAGTGATTACGCATAAAGTTAATAGCTTTTGTACTGTTTATGTTTCAGGTAACATGGTAGAGAGGAACAAATAAGTGGTGTTTTTCTGAGACAGATCCTGAGTGATTTCTCCAGGTATTGTAAACACAGAGTCTCTATAGCTCTGGAGAAATTGGAGAATTGAATGGAAATGATGTCCTCAAAATAAGTCTTTTCTTAGAGGTGTCTACTATGGAAGAAGAAATCAAGAAAAAGAACCGGTGTGGGAAATGTAATGAACTCCTCTAACAATCATTCCTAAATATCTCTTCCTAAATATTAAGAAGGGGCTCAGTTGTCACCATTTGACAATGATGGTGACATCAGTGTCGAAGTGGAAAACGTTCCACAGTCAACTCCCACTCAGAGAAAATGTACGTTCCCTGAAAAACTAAGTTAACCCATGACTTAGGGTTCCCAAAGGTGTTGCACTGGGCAGTGTACAATAAGAAATGAGGACACCAACTGGCTGTCAGACCGGGTTATTAATGTGAGTGTGTGGTCTTTCCTCAGTGTTTTTGACTTTATGGTCCAATGTCATGGTGCTCATTGGATAGTGAAAAACTTACCTGCGGACAATGTTACAAAGTTTGAGCTCTGATAAATAATGATCAAATACCTTGCTTTACTTGCTGTATTTTGTGAGAATACTGCGTCTCATAATCAAGGATGTGAAGTTGTTGCCTCAATGTCAGATGCAGTGAATATATATTGTGTACTGTTATAGAAACCTGGAATGTGGAATAGGTTACATTACTGTAGCCTACATTCCAATCTGCCATGTGTAGGTTAATGTTGTGCTGAAAGGTCCACTATTGCATCTGTCAACATAGATATTCATCAGGTGTGTTTATATATTTAGGTTGGTGTGTTGCAGCAGACAAGGAAATGGTAAGAATTTAGTATAACAATCTCTCACCACAAAAACATTCAGTACTATACCAGCTGGTCTTATGTCTGTGGTATCTCTTGAGGAATATGATGAATGCTGTCTGTACCATTCTGACAGCACTTGCATGAATTGTGACCAGACAATCTGGTCCACCCTGATGCTCAGGATCAAGGCTGATGTTTGAAGTGCCATCTGACTATATAAAGTACCACTTCAGGCAAGTAACACTTGAACATTATGTCTTGGTATCTAGTGAGCTTGCAACTAAAAAAAACTGCATACATACATGTTCGGCATTTAACTGAAAAACAAAACAAGACCAAAAAAACCTTTTACACTTTTGTTGTTGTCTTATTAAAAACAATAAAAACAACAAGGCGACCATGCAGGTGCTATTATAGGTGCGCCACATACACATTTTTCCAAACCATGTCATGTACACTGCTGACAAGCACAAGAGACATAAATCATGGAATAAATCAACTTATCTGATGGAAAAATCTCAATGTAATGTGAGTCAGAAAGAATCTGAACAGGTCTGAAGGTGTTGCATTAGCATCACTTGTGCACTGAACTGCACGATTTCTTCAGATCCGTACAGGCAGATAAGAATTCATGCTATAAAACTGTAACATTACCTAATGACCTAACAGTGTGAAACAAACACACAATCAAATTAGAAAAACAAAAATGATATTTCAAGTAGACTGAACTGGGGTGTGAACTGACATGTCTCTCCACATATTTTCCTCTTTGTATTTAGCTGCATCCATGCTCAACAAATTCGCTGATCTGATTTTTTTTTGAGGTTACCTTTTGTTATGAGGTGGGTGACAGATGGGTCATCCAATCATCTGCTTAGTATTTGTTTGTAAGATACAATCTTCAGTGCAATATAGCCTCACTGACTTTTTAACGTGTCAAAAGGTCACCATTCTGAAAACTTAATGCAACTTAATCCCAGTGAATAAGGCATGGCCATGTTGTGTTTTTAGTTGAGAAATTTTATTCATCAAATTAACCCACAAAAAAAGCCACTGCAAGGAAATGAGTTGTGGAGGAACTTAAAGCTGAGAAAAACCGTCAACAAGGAGAGGTCGACACTGGGTTTCTGTATATTTTATGCATGACTTAGAATTATAATTAAAATGGGCAGGACTAGAACAGTGTCAGAAGCAATATTAAGTTGTAAGGAGCTGTTATGGCTTGTTGACATGCATATATTGCACAAAAGCCGCTTAAAGACTTTCGTGACATCTTTCCAGAACATAGCTAATCAACAAACCATGTCACCACTGGCTGTCCCAGATCTCACAACTCTTATTGAGTTTGTGGAATGCACTTTTCAGTTCAAGCACAATGACCTGACTTTGACCACTTTTCTTTTGGTTATTACTTCATTATTTCACCTTGGCTGGGTACAAATTTGTCATTCCCACTGTATTCTGGATGACTTTATAAGATACTCACACATTTGGCTGCGCATGTAATTCAAGCTGCACACACTACCTAATTCACAGTATGCACATCATACACTGATTCATTTTTGCATTTAAAAGCAGGAGAACCAAGCGCAAAATTAACTTTTTGACCTTTTAAAGATTCAGATTGCTGTGCTTTTTTTCTGTAATGGAGCTGTATTATCACATGTTGCACAATCACTCTGACCACAGCGGTGACCAATATATTTACGATTGTACAGTGTAATGTGTAGCTCCCGGCGGAGTGTTTACAAAAGGCAGGAAATTACATGAGTTTGGAGTTTGTGTGGTTTCCCACGCTGACTGGGTGGCAATGACAACAGGAACGATGGTTGATGGGACTCCTGTAGCTCAGAGGTTAAGAGTGCTCAATAATTAATGTATCCGTCTTTATTCACAACAGGCTAATTTATATGTTGACTGCACAAATTTCTTTTATGTCGAAGAGAAAAATGTTTGGTTTTTAACTTTTTGGTAAAAAAAAAAAAAAAACGCAGGTCTGATTACAGTTGTTCTAAAAGGGGTTTGTCAGACTTATATGATTCACTTAGAGCTGTATTAACCAAGACTCACTAGTGTATTTCATCATTATTATTATTCTTGAGAGACCTGCAGCTGCACTGCCCTTAGTAATTTTTCTTTATTGCGAAAATCCATCACAAACTCATTTTAGGACCTCTTAAGGCAAGCCCATAACTTAAAATAAAAAGAAGGTTTCCTCTGGACAACATGACAAATTAATGACGTGTCTGCAGTTACTTTCATCTTCACTGGCAGTGTTGTGAATATTTCATTCACTTGGGCAAGCCCTTGGAATACACACTGGCAAGGCTAACTTATAGGACAGCTCTGCCTCTCTTTTTTTCAGTCCGTTCTGGTTGGCATCTACTACAGACAGCTTGGCCAGGGGCTTGAGAAGCCGGTCCAAAGGCCCCTGCCATGTTTACTGTACTGTACAAGCCTCGGCACAGCACAACATGGGTGGCCCTGCTATGCAGTCGCCTTCAGTCTCTTCAGTGAAAATGTGGCAGTATTATGGAAACACCGCACCCGTCTGGCTCAGGTTTTACCCGGCATATAACAAGTCTGTCCTTATCCTGAATGTTCATGAGCTACATGTGGAGGTTGGTCTATGTTTATGCTTATGTACATGGATGTGTGCAATGAATGGTAGCTATCCAATGACTGAGCTGAAAAACAATCTTAACTTACTAAACTAGGCTTTCTGTTTGTACAAAACCTATAGTAAAAGGCACAGTCAGAATACTGGGACTGATAATTGGGGTTTTATATAAAATATAAAAGGAAATGTTTTATATCAAACCTTACCCTGCATCTACCACACGGTGCACTGCAGCTCATCAACTCCTTATGCAAAGGTCAGACACCCAAGAAGTGTCACTTATTGTGTAACTGTTCCTCAATTAAAGCTGCTTGCCTTTCAGTGGCCTTTACAGCACCTCAAAACAATGTGTCCTGTAGTCCTTTCTCAGTGCTCCTATCACCATGCATTTTGCATGCATGCCCAAGGAAGTGTTTGCATTATAAATGTGACATGTTAGCCTACAATGACGCACAGCATAGCATATGGTCTGCATGTACACTGCAGCATTCCACATGGAGCTCACTCAAAGCATTTCTTCAAATAGCCTTTATGAACCAGATGAACCTCTAACAAATGTTGGATGTATATTTACAAAAAAGCTCTCCTCTGTTTTATCAGTTCGGCTTTTCTGGAACTCAACATATTGCACCATGCAAATCATTTCCAAACTCAGCACGGAATCAGGCAAAATAAATCATTTAAATTTATTGCTATTTAATTTTAGTGTTACAGCTTTTGGCTTGAAAAAATCACAAAGTCACACACATGCGCACTCTCAAAACTAGTTTTGGATGGCCAATGTTCTTTGCACTATTAAGTGCTCAAGAGCCAGGATGACGCACAGGCCTTTCATTTGTTCTAAGTGTCCACTCCAGCAGTGGATCCAGCAGCTCACAAAAATCTGACCAACTGCTGAGCTGCTCCTTCATCTGTTCTGCCCTATTTTTACAAGGGCTCAAAGCTGTCACTGACTTTGCACCCATCCTGTGATGGGTCACGGGTGGGTGTAATTCAGCATGTGCATTCAGATGGTAGTCGTTCAATTTTCCTCTCTCTTTCATGTGTTCTCTCTGTATGTGTGGCAATTGCTGTTACTGCCATTTTCCAAGATAACAACTGTCAAACAAGACTAATTATATTGGAAGTGGAGGGGGCGGTGGTGTCCACATGCTGGTAGGGAGAGAAAACGACTGATGTGATTAATGGTACAGTAATGGAAAAGTGCGTTCCTGCAGTGCCAAAAATGTTTAATGAATTGGAACTGAACAAAAAAAGTGAGGTGGGAACACTTAGAGAAAAATTGGGGAAACAAATGGAGGATGAAAAATGAGTTTTAGAGAAGGAAACAGAGAATATTGTGATAGAGAGCAAGAAGAGGGCTGATAGAAGTACTGTTTGATCATTTCTCAAAGAATTAGCAAAAGGAATACTTCAACATTCATGAGAAAATGATGAGTTGCTTCTCGATAGAGTTAGATAAGAAGATTGTGCGAAATGGTTAGCTTAGCTTAGCATACACACCATAATTAGGGGGAAAACAGCCAGTCTCATGTTTTCCACAATGACATTAGGAGGAATGGAGGAGAGAGACGAGGGTCCAAATATTAAACAGGACATTAAATGAGAGAGAACAATCAAACCATTGGAAAGGTATATGGTTATTGCATTAGGAAAGAGGTGCGATGTGTGATGTGGCAAAAACTGCAGTTCCTTATATGACCACCAGAGGTTGGCTGAAAATTTGAGTTCATTCTCATAAATATCTTTTACACCCACTACCTCTTATCTCCTTTGGAGAGGAGGCTCTCTCTCTCTCTCTCTCTTTCTCTGTCTGAGTGCCTGAATCTTGCATACTGGCCCAGCATCAACTTGTTGCTAAACTTACAGTAGCTTCTCTTTCAGCTCCGCTTAACCTCCCTCTCTTTTGTGATTAGTTGCTAAAATATTTTATGCCCTCTGCAGGTTTCCTCTTTCTTTTGTTTTAAACTTGCAGATGATTGCAGAATGCAAATATCGTACGTTCATGTATTTCAACATCCCTGAGTTTGAGATTTTTAAGCACTGCCATGATGCTGCCAAGTGCCAGGGCCTCCACACTTTACAGAAAGCCTACAAGGGTTTGTTTACAGCCTGTTACTCAGTTCAGACTACTGATATAATGTGTGGACCTCTACAGTCACTTCTTGCACAGTCACAGTGACATGTGCTTGCATCTGCTGAGAGAAAATTCCTTATTGCTCCTCCTCATATTTGAGTCAAGTTCATTAGAAGTCACATGCAAATGCTCTTCAAATCAACGTCATTTGTGACATGGCCTCCATCTGTGCTGGAAACAAATTTCTGGGATTTGCCACTAAGCATGACTTTACTAATAACTCAACAACCAGAGTAACTAATAAATATATTACTCCCGAGATACCCATGTGGCCACAACAATGCGGATTTGGCATCTACTAAGCCACAATGATAATTCCCCATACAGGGAGGGCTGTTATGGGAATTAACAATTGTAATCCAAGTACTGACTTTCAAATGATTTCATTCATGAAATGTGTCCAAAAATGGCCCATGCTCCCATTTTCACAAACAGGAAAAAGTCAAGTCAAGGTTACACTGCCTTCCACAGCCAGCACGCCCTCTATCACCCAGACTTTTTCTAGACATGGCCCTTCCCTTGTTGCCGTACTCCCTCTGTTCCACCACCCATAACATTTCCTGCTCCCCTGCTGTTTTCACCAACTCCCTAAATTCTCTCAGTCCATACGTTCTGTGCTCCTCCACATTCTGCATAAAATTAACAGCTCCATATCTTAAACCTTTAAACCAGCACTCTCCTACACATTCCATGAATCTGTATCAGAAGGGACTCATACCCAGACTCTCGGCACACCCATGCACTCCTCAGAAATCACAGGTGCGATAAGTCAAATGTTACCCTCTCATTTAATGTGTTGACTGGGTGCATCTGTCATGGTTTCTGTGGATGTGCACACATATCTTTAAAATGTTTGGTGTTGATCATTTGTGAATATATATGCATATGGCTGATGGTTACTGATACCTACATGATGCAGAGCCTCAAGGACAGGGGAAAGATCCAGAGCAAGAGTCAAGTCTGTTGTAGTTTTTCAGCTGTTATCATTATAATAAAATTACAGTCATTATACAAAAAAAGAACTAATATTGACTTTCTGTCACGTGGTCACATTGAAGGCTAAACAGATGCGAGCAAGGAGCCTGGAAAGTTAGGAAAATAGCTCTGCTTACATCAGCAGCACTCGGGAGTGATGCTGGCTAACAAGCTACTCCCATACACAGTTTGTTTACACAGACGACACCCAGATCAGTCTCCCATTCTCATTACATGAAATATGCAGTGGAGGAAAATGTCATGAGTTGTATTCAATCTGCTGAGTGTGACAAGGCAACAAAGGTTATATGAACATAAACTTGACCTTCAATGTATCAGGATGTTATTGACAATAATATCACTTGTGATGTTGATGGCTGACACATTGTAAATTTTCTGTAAATGACTATTTGAATCCCCAAGGAAAAGACTTGAAAACCTGAATGTTGTGGAGATTGTATGTTGGCTTTCCTATCATGTTGGTCCAAAAAGCTGTAATACCTAAATTCTCTGGATGTTTAGAACAAACATGATGTTGAGGATTAAAAGAAATGCTGAGATTCCTTCCTTCATACTGTATCAAAGCTGGCCAATACAGGCAAAGATCAGTATTTATTTTGTATTGAAATAAATCAAAAGCATGGAAAACGTCCCGTGATAATTCTATGGCTTTACACAACAGTAGCTACGTTGTCCCATTGGCCTACAAAATTCTATAGGCCTAATAAAATACATTTAACATGATGCTTTGTTTTGTTGTTAATTTCTCTTTCACTCACTGAGCTAATACACTTCAGATTGGGACAGCAACTCATGTACATTTTGTGAACCAAACATTGAGACTGTCGAACACTTTTTTTTTGACTGTGATTTCTGATTGATTTTTGGTTATCTTTTCGTAGCTGGATGTTATCAAAACGTATTCCTTTACAGCAATTGAACTGGATGTCAATCAAAGTTGGTGTACAGCTGAAAGACAAGAACTTGAACTTCTTGATTAACAATTTACATTACAACATTACACTTACTATATTCACAGATGCAAATTTCTTAAGGTCAGACCTAACTTCAACGGATGGAAGAATGACGTGATCTCTTTCAAAAAATCCTTACATATCATGTCAATTAAAAATGCCCTAAATCTTTATTATTTATTTGAACTGCATGAGATTCCTCAGTAAGACTCATATTTCCTTATTTCTTTTCAAGTAGTATTGTTGCTTTGTGTTCTTTTTTTTGCTTCAAATGCCGTTCCACCCTTTGAATGTCTTTTGTAATTTTGTAATTCAGATTCAGATTCGGATTTGTTGTAATGTGATGTGATATCAGCCAATCACATTACTTTAGGGAGGAGGTGGAAGGGTGGAAGGAGCAAACAAAGAGGGTGAGCGGGATATTTGTTTGTGCGTGTGTGTGCACGCGTGCGGGGGTGGGGGGGTGGGGGTGGGGGGTTAAGTAAGGAGTAAATTGCAGCATTGTGGTCACCTTGTTGTTTTCAAACTTTTTTTTTTCTTCTTATCCACTCAGACCCACACTCCAGCATGGTAGATGGCGGTAATGCACCTGACAGTAAGGTGCCACCCACCATTAAACAAAAGAAGAAGAAGGAGAAGAAGAAGGAGGAGAAGAAGAAGAACGTCACAGTTAAGCCAGAGCAGTAAAGTAACCATCTTTATGGCTCTGAGTTAAGCTAACATCGTGATGAAAGACGGTTTGGCTGCGAAGAGGAGGACCAGCTGGAATTAGCTTGCTAATTGACAAAATGGTGGTGTGGATACTGGACCAGCCCAACTTCATTGCACTTCATGGACTGTAGGTGCACTTCATCCACCAGCTTCTCGATCTTTCTGGACTGTAAGTAACCACAATCTTTATAGTCTTACTCTAATTGTTCCCTACTCGCTCTTACTACTACTTGCTTCATTTGAACTGGGCTTAGGTCAGGTAAGTGTGGAGGTGAAGTCATTTGACTCAGCACTACTCTATCATTCTCTTTCTTGGTCAAGTAGCCCTTACATAGCCTGAAAGTGTGTTTTGGGTCATTGTTCTGTTGAAAAACAAATGATGGTCCCACCAAGGGACGGATAGGATGATATGTCATTGCAGAATGATTACAGTAGCCATGCTGGTTAGACTGCAGAATGGCAGTAGCAGTCATGTCTGCAGTACTCATGTTATATAAGAATACATTTTGAACAAATCACCAACAATGTCTCCAACATAGCACTCCATTGCACATTGGATTTGGGATGGAAATCGTACATTTTCACTGCTCAGAATGTAGAGATTATCCAATCATTTTGTTTCTTGGACCAAGCAATTCTCTTCTTGTCATTCTTCCTCTGTAGCAGCTTCTTTGCAGCAATTAAACCACGATGGTCAGATTTACGTAGTCTTGTTGAACAGTTGATGTTGTGATGTGTCTGTTGCTTGAATTCTGTGGAGCACTAGTGTGGAGTCTAATCTGCTTTCTGAGACTGCTGACTCTAATGAATTTATCCTTGCTTTCAAAATTGTGTTCAGTGGTTTTCGTGATTGCACCTGAGCCCACATTTAAAGTTTTCGCCTACCTACCATTCATTTGAGTCTGTGGTTCACGATTCATAGTGCCATAATATGAGTTTGAAGCAAAGAAAGTATAATATTTTTACTATAGTATTTTCAGAATTATCTTTTTTTCTTAGGGTCAAACTTGTAGGGTAAGTAAGGGATGCACGAATTGCACCATTTTTTGGTCTGCCTAATTTTCCTGTTTTGTTTTGCATGTCGAAATCTGATCAAATATGGGACGAGCATCTAACTTACACTTAATGTCATTCCAGAGGATTGTAGTCCAATAACCCATATCAACATATATGTTTCATAAAGACAGCATTTCATTTTATTA
>JAVQJX010070339.1:0-11699 GCA_036025115.1 Ambassis agassizii
TAGTTCATTTGAATTATTGATCTTGTTTACAAATAACAGATATTAAGGCCAGTGCTGCTTTTCATAGCACTTTGTAAGTGAAGGTATTTTCTCTGTATTTCACACTGTTCCTTTATTCATTTACTTATATTTAGCTGTCAGCTCTTCCATTCTGTCTCACCTCTAGGCACTGTGGGAGGCAAACTGTGGCAGTGTCACATTTCACTTGAAGGCTCTCTGATGCATATTTGTGGTCTAATTGTGGTTTACTTGTCAGTTGTTTTATGCATCAGTACTCCAATCCAGAAGACCAATGATCCATCCAGTGGATTCTGTGGCCATCACTGAATGGATTTGCTCTTATATGCCTCTGTTGGGATATTTAATGTGAGGCTTCACATCACACCAATTGCCCAGTATTGCTTGACTTGGCAAAGTTCACTGGATGTGAACATTTATTACTGTTCAGTTAACTACTCAGAAAAAAAATCGCTTTTCATTTCATTTTTTTCAGCTCTCCATATTATATGGATGATAGTGTTAGACTTACATTTTTTAAAACTCATGTCCTGTTCAAAAATAAATTACTTTGTTAGAAGGCAGTAGTCCCAATGGTGCCACCTCCTGTCAACAACTGTAGTTGTTCCACTGCTTTCTTTTTATTTGTGTGTGTGTGTGTGTTTGCGTGTGTGTGTTTGCCTTTATCTTGAGGAAAAACCCTGATCTTTAGTTTGTTAGGTGGTTGTTGAGATTTTGATAGAAAACACTTCCCATCACACAGGCGAACCTTGTGCTCTTGGAGTATTCTTCATGTCTTTCATTGAAATTGTAATTCCACATAATCTTGGGTATGACCACACGATCATGAATACGTTGTCAGTTAATGCTGCATGTCTTTGTGTGCTATTGTTCACCAGCAGTGGGCTCCTCCCCAATGCTGTTCTACCTCCATCTTTGGACCACAACTATGCCCAGTGGCAGGAGAGACAGGAGCTTTCCCGTGCTGAGCACCCACACTTCATGAAAAAGATCATCCCAGCACCCCGACCCAAGATGCCCGGTGAACCAGATTCTCCCACACCCCCTCCTCCACTTCCTCTCGCTCTACCCCCACCACCACCACTCTTGCCTGGTGAGGCAAACCATAAATTAAAAATACATGCATATACACTGCTGTGCGGAGATCCTCATTCACCCACTGTTTGATGATGTTGCTACAGATCGTGAAGACAGCCCAGAGCTCCCTCCACCACCCGGTGTCACTGATAACAGGCAGTGTGTTCTGTGTCTGAAGTATGGAGACGAGAACACTAACGTGAGTAAATGATTGGTCTCAGCTCAGTCGTAATGCAGATCATGCTGAGTGTGTGTAATTCACAATTTACATGTCTGTAAATTTTAGGAGGGTGGCAGGCTGCTGTACATCGGTCAGAATGAGTGGACCCATGTGAACTGTGCTCTGTGGTCCGCTGAGGTGTTCGAGGATGATGATGGCTCTTTGAAAAATGTTCACATGGCTGTTCTCAGGGGAAAACTGATGGTAAGATAGGACATGTTGTCCCGCTCTTTTCAATGCACAATTTGTTGTAGACCATAACAATCTGTTGTACTTTCTGTTCAGTGCTGTGAGAAGTGTCAGAAGCCAGGGGCCACAGTCAGCTGCTGCCTCACCTCTTGCTCCAGTAACTACCACTTCATGTGTGCTCGCCAAAGCCACTGCGTCTTCCTGGAAGACAAGAAAGTTTACTGTCCAAAGCACAGAGATCTCATCAAAGGAGAAGTAAGGGAGTCTCATTTTTCCTGCCAAGCAACCTTTTTTACTGTTAATTATTTATCAACAGAAAGTATATTCATGTTCTTGATTTTCTCTAACTTTCTTGTGTGTGCACTTCTCCTCGAGGCGGTGTCTGGGTTCGAGGTGACACGTAGGATTCTGGTAGACTTGGAGGGCATTAGTCTGAGGAGGAAGTGGCTGGCGGGACTAGAACCTGAAAATGTCCACATGATGATAGGTAGGTTGACTGATGGGGGATGTTGGTTGGTAAAATTATCTTAGTATCTCCACTAAGCTGATATATAATACAATCATTACAGGCTCTATGACCATTGATTGTTTGGGAATACTGACTGAACTCTCAGACTGCAAGCGTAAACTTTTTCCTGTGGGATACCAGTGAGTAGTTTTCTCATACTTTAATATATTATATTGAAGGTTGTTTTTTAAATCCAACAGTCATTTTCTCTGCAGACAACCGCCAGAGGAAATTACAGTTGCCACATTAAGTCAAACTAAATTAAGTGTTCCCTCTTCAGGTGCTCAAGGGTGTACTGGAGTACTTTAGATGCCCGAAAGCGCTGTGTATATACCTGTAGGATCCTAGTTTGTCACCCTCCAGTGGCAGAGACTGACCTGAAGAGCATGATGGCTCCTGAAGAGAATCGCACAATTGCACACAGCCCACCTCCCATTACAGGTGACAGATTTTACATAGTCCCGGTTTCAATATGTAGCATACTTGGGGTGATATTAAACTTTCTCTTTTTTCCATATTTAGACTTTCCTGATCCATTTGAATCACCAAGGCGCTCTGACACCCTCTCCCCAACCAACACTCCTAAGCTCAGGGTTTACACCAGGAACCGACACCCCAGCTACCCCCCTTGTCAGCGCTCATTAGGCCCCAGACCCATGCCATCTACAGGTACAAAAATAAATTCCTTTTATCTTCTTAATGCTTTGCTTTGGTCACAGAGTATTACAAGTAATTGCGTTCCTTCTAATATATTTCCAAGTTAGTAGTCTCAGTTTTAATTTTCTTGACTTTGCAGGAGGAGCAATGCAACCCAAAAGCCATGAGATTGTGACAGTGGGAGACTCCCTAGTAAAGTCGGGCATGCGGAATAGTGACACGCGTCGTCACAGTTCCCCATCTCTCTCTCCTCCTCTCCACCACCTGAACAGACAGAGAGGGATGACCTCCCCCCCTCAGATTTTGTCACGACCCTTAACTTCACCACCTCCCCTCATCCCCTCCCCTGCCAGAGACCCCGAAAAGTCCAAACATTTCAATAAAGACTCAGCGAAGAGCACAGTTCAGAGAGATGATGAAAGAGGTCGACTGTTTTCCACAGAGAGAAACAGGCAGCAACTATCTAGAGACCACGTGTTGAGAGATGCAGACAAGGGGAGAATTTCAAGTCAAGACCAAGCTACCAAGGACTCTGACAGAAGCAGAATATCCAGAGAACATGGGCAAAAAGACACTGACAAGAGTGAAATACCAGCCAAAGAACAAGAAAAGAGGGGACCACAAAGTAGAGACTTGAGTGGGAAAGAGTCTGAAAGAGGAAGAGCTCACAGTAAAGATCACTCCGAGAAGGGGAGACAGGCAAACAGAGACTCTGAAAAGGGGAAACATACAAGCAGAGATTCAAACACCAGAGAAACAGACAGACACAGAAAATCCTCTAGAGATTCCAACTATAAGGACATGGACAAATCAAGATCCCTTAGTAGAGATATAGGAAGGGACTCAGAGAAGCATAGACAATATAGCAGGGAAACAGGAAAAGACTCAGGTCAAGGTAAAGACAGACCCTCTAGCAGAGACTCTGACAAGGGTAGACCTCCCTCTAGAGATTCCACTTATAGAAGCACAGAGAGAAACAAAGACTCTGGCTCAGGGAAAGATATTCACCTTGGTGGTCAGTTGAGACAGTCAGGAGGTGAGAGTAAGAACCCAAGATTGACACCTGCAGGCTCGGGCCAGTCTTCCCCTCCTGTTGGCACAGCTGTTCTCACCAGTCAGCAGAGAGGTGGCAGCACTAAGCAGACAGACAAACAAGGAAAACATGGAAGCAGAGACCAGGATGCTTCCGCAAACCTCAATTTGCCGTCTCGTCACAGGCCCACTTCCACCTCCAATAGCAACCAGTGCAAGGACAAAGCCAGCTCAGGGAAGGAGAGTAGTAGTGGCACTGGAAATCTGATACCATCTTCACTCCATAAAGACTCAGTTGCTGGGAAATCTGGCTCCCCACAGTCTTCATTTCAGAAGTCAAATTCACAGAAATCAAATGATTACACATCAGGTCCAGCCACAGCAGCAGCCATGAAGCCTCTGTGGGCGTCAAGGACATCAGGGGAGGATGATGTTGTTAAACGAGGCTCGATGCTCCTAGCTTCCCCAGCTACAGCCTCAGCTGCCAAAGACAAACATCCCAAAGTTAAGATAGCAGGCAGCAGAGATGTGTCCAAAGACCGCGACAGAGAGAAGACCCTTCAAAACAGCAACAGCAGCAACAAAATGCCCCTTCTTACCAACAATACTAAAGCCACTGGGAGCTCTAACACACATGCTTCCAACACCAGCTCACACAACAGCAGCAACAGCAAAGCTCTTGTGCTTGGAAACAGCACCAAAGTCCACGGGAAGGCTCAGGGGGAGAAGCATGAGAGTCTAGGTGGAGAGAGGTCCTCCAAGAGCAGAGAAAATTACTCCTGTCCTGAGAGGAAGAACAGCTCCAGTCTGGACAACTTGCAGCAACTGCAGGCTGTGATAGCGACAGAGAAAGGACTAAAGACCTCTTCCCAGTCTCATACCAAACAAACAGGCAGTCAGTTGCCATTGTCCTCTAGAGAGAAAAAACGAGTTAAACCCCCCAGTGCTACTCCACCGAAGACTGATACAAAGCCTGACCCTAATGGGACCAGAACTATTGGTGGCATTTCATCTTCCTTCTGCCCCACAACCACTGCCTGTACAGTCTCTCCTGCAGGCCAGGGGACCCGACGCTCTGCCCGCTCTGCTCTCTTTTCCTCGCCCTCCGCCAGCAGTAGTGACAGTTCTGAATCTGACACCCAGACTCAGACAGAAGATGATATGAGAAAAGATCACTCATGCACTGAGCTCAGAGATCACCACAGCCTTCTCACTCAAGGCACAGAGGATGAGGGTGATGGCCCAGATGACGACCATGATAGAAGTATGGAAGATAAACATCATGAGGATGACAGTGACGGATCAGGTTCAGCAAAGCGGCGTTACCCTCGACGCAGCGCACGTGCACGCTCGAACATGTTTTTTGGTCTCACACCATTCTATGGCGTTCGTTCCTACGGTGAAGAGGACCTCCCTTTCTATGGGAGTGGAGACGGTACTGGAGCCATGGTAAAGAGAAGGACAGGTGGTCGCAAAAAGTCAGCTGAGGGGCAAGTGGATGGAGCAGATGATATGAGCACCACGTCCTCGTCGGGGGACAGTGGAGAGGATGAAGACAGTGGAATGAAACACAGGGGTAAAGACCCATACTACTACAACTTTACCCGAACAATTATCAACCCTGGTGAGGGCCTACCATCTATAGAAGGATTAGATCAGTGTCTGGGAAGAGGATCCCAGCTTCAGCGTTTTTTAAAAGATGAGGAGCAACAACAAAGGGCTCAAGAAAAATCTGAAGAGGACATGCTAAGTGCTCTGTAAGTAGTACACACTTTTCATAAAGTAATAATCAAATATCCGTTTGTGATTACATATTAATATAACACATTGGTTTTGCTTTCTTTAATAGGAACATAGGGAAGCAGCGCATTGGCCAGCTTGATGGCGTTGATGATGGTTCAGAAAGTGACACCAGCATCTGCACCACCAGCACCACAACGACCACAGCCACCACATCTTCTACCCCACATAAGAGCACTACAAGGAGGAGGGCCAGAGAGAGGCATACTGAGAAACCTGACCCTCTTGACTCGAGCAAGGAAGCTGAAAACAATGCTGGTGCTGTAAGCGGCAACACGCGGGAAAGCAGAAAAAACCAGAAGGAAAATTGCCTTCCTCTAGGAGGTGGGGTCAAGTCCCAGCCACAGGGTCAGGATCCTCTTGACGCTCAACTATCCCTCAGCACAGATCTGCTTAAATCTGACTCGGACAACAACAACAGTGATGACTGTGGGAACATTTTGCCATCAGATATCATGGAGTTTGTCCTCAACACGCCTTCCATGTCATTACCAGCTCTGGGTCAGCAATCTGAGCCGTCCTCCTCAGAACTGCTGCTGGATGAAGGATACGTTGGGGTGGATGTCAACAGGCGTAAGGACATTCTGTTTGATGATTTTTCCCAGCAGCTACCCGGTGCTGAAAGCGGAGGGGTTGTAGAGAGCAGTGTGAATAGCTCCATATCTGTAGAAGAACCATATCTGCCTCTGGAGCTCCCCTCTGACCTCTCTGTTCTCACCACACGCAGCCCTGCTGTCAGCACCAGTCAGAACCACACTGCTGGGAGTCTCATCTCAAATACCTCAGACCGCACCATGCTGGGCTTGAACTCTGACCCAGAGACAATAAATGCAGAAAAGAGTGGGGACAAGAAAAGAGCAGGGTCAGGTGTGTCACCGTCTGAGAATCAACACGATGCTACAAATTTGGGAAACAGGGATACACAGGTCACAGAAGGTCACATGACACCTGAGCAGTTTATTCCTAGTCCTGCTATTGGACAGGTTGTTGAAACTCCAGCTAATCAGGATGTTCCTAGGGCTTCTGGTACTCCTGGTTTGCCAAATTCTCCCTCACTGCCTCTTCAGGGACAAAAATACCTCCCAGCCTCTGCAGCAGCCGCAGCTGCAGGCAGCCCCAGCACAGTGCCGGGCCCAGGACCATCCCAGGCTCAGGTTTCCAGCCCAGCAGTCATCAAACCAGGCCCAGACAAGCTCATTGTCGTCAATCAGCAGTTTCAGCCCCTCTATGTCCTTCAGACTGTCCCTAATGGTGTCACCCAAAAACTCAGTGCCACAGGAGTGATGGAGACTAGTTCATCTGCAGTGCTGAGCTCCATGACACTTGCTACAGGGTTGAATGCTGGCTTGTCATCCGCCCAACCTATATTTCCTGCTGGCGGCAAAGTCCTTGGCACCATGCCTCACCCCTCTCAGATTCACACCTTTACGGGATCGACACAAACAGGCTTCCAGACAGGAATCCCCAGCACCACCTCAGGGCTTCTCATTGGCTTACCTTCTCAGCCCCATGACCAGTCCCAGATTCTGGTGTCAGAGGCAGGTCGGCCACATGAGTTGGGTCCCAGTGTTGCCATAGTTTCCAGTCCCTCTTCCCTCACCTCGTCCCCAACTGCAATTGCCTCTGCTCATGGTAAGAAAAGGCCGATCTCTCGTCTTTTGCCAAGAAAAACCAAAAAGTTGGCCCGCTCCCGTAGCCAGCCCACCCTAGCCCCGTCTGAGGTAGCTCCTCCCAACATGACCCTCATCAACCTGTCTTCCCCTCAGATTACTGCTAGCATCCCCGGCCAAGCCGGTGGCCTGGTTGAGTTAAGTACTCTCTCCACATCCCAACGGAAGGTTCCTAATATTATCAAAAGACCAAAATCAGGTGGGGTTATGTACTTGGATCCAACTACTCTGCTCCAGCAGAGGATTCCCAGTGCCGCCCAGTCTGGTATCCTGGGTCACGATTCTTCTGCTCATCTTTTACCTTGCTCAGTCTCTGGTCTCAATCCCAGTCAGTCAGTGTTAAATGTTGTGTCTGTTCCCCCTAGTGGTGCAGCTGGCCTTATTGCACCAGGATCAGTCTCACTCTCCACACCCGTCCTCAGCTCTACTGAGATCACAGGGCCGATTAGCAACCTCCTTTTTAAAGCAAGTCCACATGGATTGGGCCTGTCAGATCAGCCTGTGGTCCTTCAATCAGCAGGAGGAACTCCTCTTATGTCACAGCTTAGCACCTCTGTTCAGACCTCAATAGCCAGCAGCATCTGCGTCTTGCCTTCTCAACAGACTATCAGCATGGCTGTCAACCCACAAGGAGAGACAGACGGCAGTAATGTCCACCTACAGCACCAGTCACAGCCCATTAACAGAACACAGACCATGGATTCCTGCCCAAACAGCACTGTTCCATCCACCACCCTCAGTCCGGGATGTGTCGTTGGAGTTTTCACCCAAACACAAAACTCTGGACACACCCAGGCAAGCAGAACCACTCCTATTCCCAGAACATCTAATCTCGCTGCAGCTGTGCTGTCAGCTGCAGTTACAGGAGCAGAAAAAGGCAAACAGAAAGCAAAGAGGAGCAGAGAAAATCCAGAGGTCAGCAGTGGAAAAAAGCTCAAGGCCTCTCAGGCAGAAGATCATTACAGCAACCCTGCCGGACAGCTCCCACCCTTAAACACAAGGTGAGGCACTCTGCCATGCAACGTCCTTTCTGAGTTGGACAGTCACCCATTTGCAGTATTGAAATGGTTCTTTCTTTACTTCCTTCATTAGAACTGAGAGGGAGGAGGGCACCGTACTTTTCAGTTTTTCAGTAAAGTACAAACATTCTCATCTCCATCTTAATCTTTTTTAAGCATCTCCAGGGACATGAGCTCCACTGAACCTATGGACACAGGAAAGCCTCCAGATAAGAGGGCCAACAAGAGGTATTGAATATCAATATTAGCTACTATTTGTCAAAATAATGATAAAACAGAGTTCTGATTCTTGATTCCCATTGTTTCCAGTGCACTTAGTAAAAAGAAGTCATCTGAAGGACAGCTTTTGTCAGGAAGAGTCATGGGAAAAGACAAACCATCACTGACTGGAGGAGCAGGATCTCTTCCTGTGACTTCACCGCCTGACCAGGATGGGAACAGCAAGGATACGAGCTTGGAGGGCAAGCCCAAAAAGGGAATCATCTTCGAAATCTGCAGTGAGGACGGCTTCCACATCCGCTGTGAGAGTATTGAAGGTGAGAAAAAAAACAACGTGCCTCTATAGCCGCTCACTCTCTGACACAAAATGCTGTGCAATATTTAAGAACAAACAAAAAGGCTGCGTATAAAACTGTCTGTCCCTCTGCAGAGGCCTGGAAATCCCTGACCGATAAGGTGCAGGAAGCTCGCTCCAATGCACGACTCAAAGAGCTCTCTTTTGAAGGTGAGACATAAAAAAGTATTTTAAAAAAAATGCTCTCCTAGTACAATTGCTGGTATTTAAATACCAAAATAAAAGACTCATTGTGAAGGCCTTCCACCTCCCCTTCCAGGTGTGAATGGACTGAGGATGCTGGGAGTTGTCCACGAGGCTGTGGTCTTCCTGTTGGAGCAGCTGTATGGCTCCAGACACTGTCGGAGCTATCGCTTCCGCTTCCACAAGCCAGAGGAAACGGACGAACCTCCCATCAACCCCCACGGCTCGGCTCGTGCAGATGTCCACCACAGGTTAGTCATGAACTGACAGAACATTCTTGTAGACTGTGAATGGATGATGAAGAGCCTGTTATTTTAGGGTATTTAGTAAACAGGCACATAGATGCACAAATAGTCAACAGTGTTAATTGTTAACTACACCATTTTTTTTTGTTTTTTTTGATTGACAAATTGATGTTTTCTGGCATGTGTGTCTATACTGTTTTACTAAAGCAAATTTTAATAATCCTGTTTTCTTTGCCTTCCCTCTATTCCACTATTCTACCCACCAGGAGATCTGTATTTGACATGTTCAATTTCTTGGCTTCAAAACATCGCCAGCCTCCTGAGTACAGGCCACAGGAAGACAATGATGAGGAAGTACAGCTTAGAACTGCCAGGTAAATGACAGATCACACAATCGCTTCTGTGTTTTTTTTTTTTGTTTTTTTTTACAGTAAATACACGTTATGTTCATATTTTGCTGTGATTGCAGACGTGCCTCCGTGGAGCTGCCACTTAGTCAGAGGTTTAAACAGCTCAAGGCCACTTCAAAGGAAACTGTTGGGGTCTACAGGTTAGATCAGTGATGATATATATTTAAAGTTAAAAAATATTTAAGGTCGCACAAATCACTGTGACCACTCTTGTTTGCAGGTCTCCTATTCACGGCCGAGGTCTGTTCTGCAAGAAAACCATTGAGACTGGGGAGATGGTCATTGAATACTCTGGAAATGTCATTCGGTCTGTGCTCACTGACAAACGTGAGAAATATTACGATGGAAAGGTGAGGACTTTGGATTTTTTTTTTTTTTTAAACGTATTCATTGTCAGCTGAATAACCAAACACACACTCTTTCCTCAAAGGGGATTGGCTGTTACATGTTTCGCATTGATGACTATGAGGTTGTAGATGCTACAGTCCATGGCAACGCTGCTCGCTTCATCAACCACTCCTGCGAGCCCAACTGCTACTCCCGGGTCATCACTGTGGACGGCCAGAAGCATATCGTCATCTTTGCCTCCCGCCGCATCTTCTGCGGAGAGGAGCTCACGTATGACTACAAGTTCCCCATTGAGGATGCCAGCAACAAGCTGCCGTGCAACTGTGGCGCCAAGAAGTGTCGCAAGTTCCTCAACTGATACCTGGATCTGGAACAAACGAGGACTGTTTAGCAGAGTTCCACAATACTCTGAGGCCCCCATGCAGTGGGTTTGCCATGGCTATATGCAGATTTTATGGCTCCGGTCTATGAAGGACCAACAGCTGCCGTCGGGGTGCAGGCTCTGTCTGTGTTTCTGCTGCCGGCGTTGGCAGACACAGCAGTTGTCGGCCGTCCTGTTTATGCAGAAAGGGCCATTTTGGAGGATGTGCCATTTGTAGAAGTTCTGACATATTGTGCCTCCTTTTGCCTCATTTACATTTGGCACAGGGAGTGTCACCCTCAGAGGTGAGTAATGAAACCACAGCATTGCAATATTAATGTTTTATTTATATCAGGATGATAAAGATATCCCTCTGTAATTTTTTTTTACATCGGCCCATCCTCCTTAATTTTTTTTAGAGGTATGTTACAAGATGTGAAATAGAAGAACACAAAAAAATCAAAGAACTTGGTTCCATTTTACACCAAAGTGCAATTTGTTGAAGGGACTTGTAAGTAATTTTACTGGACATAAAAATTAGAAACATGTTAGATTTTTTTTTTTTAAAAACTCATTGTCTGCTGTCATTGATGCACATGTCCCAATCTGAATGTCCTGATGCCTTCAGAGCGATTGTGATTTACTGGAACCTTCCCCTGATCCGGCTACCTTTCTTTTTTTTTTTAACAAAAAAAAAAGCTCATATGTGTGTACATTTGACACTGTAAATATGAGCTGCGTGTGTTTAGAAGTCTGTTAAGAGCTGTACAGGTGGAAACACAAGGGGGAGCTATGGCCACAGAAAAGAGACAAGGGGAGAAAGATAACGTTTATTTTTGACCGTTCATATCAAGGATGATATCTGAGGTCGATACCATCCAGTGTACTTAAATGGACTTTTTTTATGTGTGACAGCTTGATAGCTATGTAGATATGTTGTTATGGGATGAAGCCTCAGGCCCGAGAGAGCGAGGCAGCTAGAGATTCTGGTGGACTGACAGCCAAGGGACCAGAGAAACCTACTGATGTGCTTGAGTAGACATATTTATAATTGATTTTTGACATTATGGATCTTACAGAAGCGTACAGACAGACTGAGATGTTGCAAGTTTGTGCATGCTGTTGTTTTTTAGTAAATTGTGTAAGCTTGGATTTTTCAGTCACGTTCCAAATTACAGCAGCAAAGAAAACCAAACATCATGCCCTTGAATTGAACTTTCACACAGCTTGTTTTCTTCTAGGCTTGTTGTGATACCCATAACTGTGGAGTAGTGTGTTTTTTTTTTATTTGTATTAAGTCTTTTAAAGTATTGTCTGTTATCTGTCTTTTTATTATGGACAGGGAAATATCAAACTTGCTTTTAAAAAAAAACAAAAACAAATGTAAA
>JAVQJX010070397.1:0-16030 GCA_036025115.1 Ambassis agassizii
TGACATTTATATAAATGAAACGTGAAAAGTTTAGAAAAACAAAAACAAATAAGCTTTAGGTCAGAATCTGGTAAAAAGAAACTGCATCTTTACCAGACTACAATAAATTTTATGTTGAATTTTAATCCACGGTAACTGCCCCTGATCTCGAAGCTATTTATTGACTGTATCCAATCATTTGTTAATGGCACAAGTTGCATTTGTGTAGCAGCATGAGTGAGTGACTGCTTCTAATAGCACGTTGAAATGGATCCCAGCAGGACCTCGGGCCTCCTGCTAATCTGCACAGAGCAGATTCTCTATGGTGGGGCTTTCATTGGAAATACCTGCAGCGAAGACTGCCTCTGTCTTAACAAAACTGTAAAAGATCCTTTTTTTTCTCCTCCTGGTTGTACAAATGCCCTCAACAGCATAGAAAAGAAGCTGGTGTAGCAGGCCTCCGGGCTAATGAGGGCTACCTGTAGGCTAGGAAAACTATATGCTTCAATGCCTCTCCTCTTGTGTGCCATTTTTCATCTTTGAAGAGGGAAATGATCCTTAAGTATCAGTTTACACATGGTATGTGTCTGGTGAGGCAAGTGTATGTAACTTGTGTCCTCAAAAATATAGCATTTGCTCACAAAAGTATAACATATATTCTGTTAAAGGACAAACAAAATAAATTGCAGAGAAAGTCACCGTATCTGTTACTGGAAGCTTGTTCCAAGCCTGTACAGGTAAAAGCAGATGTTCATGCACACACCTGGTCTGCTTTTTTTTTTTTTTTATAAGCTGAGTAATCGCTGAGAGAAAACTTGGCACAAAAAGAAGGCACGCTAACAGTGTTGCTGTCAGCTCTATAATAGCTGTGAGGCTGTTATACGTACAGCTGGGGTCGAAATGTTAATTCAAGCACTGATACTGATACTGTGCATCTCTCTCTGGCTGCATGATGTGCGCTGGTGTTGTATAGGGTCACTGAGAAACATGCGAGTCTGTGTGTGTCCTTGTTTGTTGTGTCTCTTTGTTACTCTGTTGTCTGTAAATCATGCAGACGGTCATTCATCCAGTGACAGCTAACATTAGCAGACCTACAACCTGCATACATGAGCCAAAATAACATTGTCCATATCAGACAAGGTTTTACTTGTTGCTAATGAAAAGTGAGTTAGTTTATTATCAGGGGATGACCTGCCATGTTTAATTTGTCAGACTGGTTCTAAATGAGTTTGCGCTCTTGTTACTGTTTCACTAAAGGCAGATGGTGGTCTTCAAACAGGATGTTTGCCCAGCTGAGATACACTGATGTATGTGTGCAGTGTAGACACTGATATTTTGTTTTAATTCTACATCCTGCTTTTAATGCTATTTTATGCCAAAGTTACCAACTATAATTATTTCAACCTTTCATTTCCTCTGTTTTGTATTTCTTTGTTGGTCTGCATGTTTGTTTGATATCTAGTATGAAAAAAGTCACACACGGCTTATGGGCTGCCTCAGAGGACACGGCAGAGATAAGAACAAGGTTAAAGTAACAGCTTATTTGCTTTAAATCAAAGTGCTAAATGCAGTAGCCGTCTGTGAACTAAGAGAAGAAGAAATATTCTGTGTATTTATATGTGATTTAGGAATTTAACTCATCTTTTCCGTGTGGGTGTCACACTTATTTGATATCCAATTAAATGTTGTCCATCAGACCAAACAGGGTTTTTCAAGAAGGACTTTGTTACCTTGTTTTTAGCTGGAAACGGGGGATAAACGGCACAATCCTTTCTGAGAATTATAACAAATATAAGAACAAAACAAAGTGAATGTGTAGCTCTCTACAGTTTGATTACTGTTATTTGTATTTTCACACTGTAACAGCAGCACTGAGCTTTAAAGAGATACATGCATAGTTAGCCCCATCTTGTTTGAACAAAATTCCTGTATTTCTGATCTGTATAACCTAAACTGATCAATCAATGGTTAAACCAGAGTTGACTCACATCCTGATCATGCAGACTCATACTCAGCATGTTAACACAGTCCCTTCTGTGAATAATCTGATAGCAAGGTGTGCACTCACCCACATATTGTTGAGTGAGAGTGTTTTCCTGAAAGTACAATGAACTGGATTTATAAGAGTGTACAGTGTAACCTCGCTGGGTCCAGAGGGAAGAGCGCACATACATTCATCACCTGACTTGTGTAACACTGGACCTCTCTGTAATGTCTGTCATATCAAGCATCTTCTCTTCTTTCACTGAAGTCATTACATCATTACGTGAACATAAAAAGATCTGAGGCCTGGTCTCCTCTTGTCCTCATGCTTAATCCAATCTGCAGATTGAGTCACTCCATTCAATATTATCTCTATTTATTTGCTTAATGGGTCTAAGTGGTAATTTTTCCCTGGAATCAATATGAGCTTGCTTGTAGTGCAATAGCTTAATGCTATCCTGAAAACACAGAGGACACACCAGGTGAGTCTGTGTGTGGTTTTGTTTGTCTGATGTTGTGATTGTAGAAAAAGGGTGAGGGTATTTTGCTTACTTACAGACTTGATAGTAAAAGGGCTTCAGCCTGTGACAACAAGGTTTCTCTTATCTGGAAGATGGTCATTTATGTTCAACAAAGTGACAAACATTCATTTTCCTCTTCTGCTTTATTTGTGTTTCACTTCCTGTTTCACTGTTAGCTTCTTTGTCACAGTTTCTCTTGACGTAAAGTAATGGTGTCTTACAGATTTATTGAGACTGACTGTTGTCAATTTTTGATAATATCACAGAAGCCTGTGAGTTGGAGAGGAAATGTCATCCAAAAAGGGTTTTGTCATGTTTAATTAAGTTGGATTTCCTGGTTTGACTTGTTGGTGAGTCAGGTAGGGGTTAAGAACAGTGCAGATTAATTTTAATTAACTATAGGGGAACTGTTTGTGTTGAGTCTGACATTTGTTTACAATCACCCCTGTTTTTCCCTCCTCTGTCATTTTTTTTTCTCTGAGCCACTCCCCTGCGTTTTCAATACCCCATCCTGCTCATGAGGGGTCTCTGGTGATTTAGTGCTGATTTAGATGATTAGATAAATTGACCTGCGTTTGTTTAAACTAATTGCACTGATATGAACATGCAATAGTTCATCTTATTCTGAGATTTTCTTACCCCACATCATCAAGAGTGCAGCCATGCTCACCTTTAGTTAGCTGGGTGTGTGAGTCAATGTTTGGTTTAGCCAGCCGTTTGGATCACTTGTTAGAGCGAAGGGGCGAATTTCAACATGTCCTCGGAGTAGGAATGCAGCTGCCAGTCTCTCTCTCTCTCTCTCTCTCTCTCTCTCAGGGCCTTTGACAACCTGTTTATGAGGAGGTGATGAGCAGAAAAGGGAGAAAAGAGAGCAAACATTGCTGCAGTTGGATAAAAGCAGAATGTGAGGTCTAGTGTCATAGCCTAGTGAATGCTCTGAGGAGACCCAAAGGTGCTTAGGAAATGTGTACAAATATTATTATTATTTTAGTTAAGATCCAATTGATTAGCTTTAACTAAGTGATCAAAAAGAGAGTCTTTTTCACTATCAGGTAGCTTTAGCTCCACACAGTGTGCACATGTCCTAGTGCTGATAAAACTAACTCTTGGCAATAAAACAATAATGTTTATTTCCCATACTGCCTTTCATTTAAGCGCTCATGTGAAGTATAAATGAACATAAAGTTTTGTTATTACACCCTCCAGAAGTCTTCAATGTCTGTAAAGCCCGGTTGTGTCCGTCAGCGGTGCTGAATTTCCACAACAAACACAGATGACCCACGTGTCTCTGCTGAGACAGTGAGCTGGTGAGAGCATGTTTATGAGGCCTTTCTCTCCTGCTCACTGTCACCAGCTTTTTGCTGCCTAAGATAATCCAAGCCTGTGTGATTAGTCCTGTGCCGCATTTTTCCATAATTTCCCTGAGCAAAGTTCACACTCACTGCTCTGTGAGTGTGTGTTTATAACACTTTGTGCTTGACCTTGTTCTTTTTTTCCCTCCTAATAAATGCTTTGGATAATCTCACAGAAGGTATTGTTTGTGTAGCTTTCCCACATGATTTGCTAACCTTGTAAATCAGTGTTTTGAGACAGAGTGTGCTGTTTTCAGCTGAAAAGCACGTTTGGTGGCATTGACTTTTCTTTGACAGATATAGGAGTAGAAACCAGAAAAAACAGTTACTTCACTTGCTGTCTGCATTACTGAATGATTACCCAGGCTTCTTCTTCTCAGTCCTGTGGAAACTTCTGGCCCTCAGAGGCCATCTTGGCTCTCTGGTTGTCATCACTCCGGCCAGATAATTGAGCCATCGCTGATAAAGCCCATCTGGTAGCTGAAAGAAGGGACAACATATCTCTTTCAAATGACCACAAACTGGCTGGAAAATGTCCAGTTTTGGACAGATATACTATATTCTTAAAAAGCAGAGGAAAGTGACATTTCACTGCTGGTTAATGTAAAGACATTAATATAATGTGTGTCTGACATGAGAACTGCTGTCATTTATCAGGTTTCTAATAAAGTAATTTAATATAAAATCAGTTGTAGAATCCAGGTCACACGCACATACACACTCACACACAGAGTAAACATGACTGTCGCCACCTTCCACCTACAACGCGGAGCTAATAAATCTTGTGCTGATAGTAAATATGTGAGCCTTGGAGAGGACTAATCCTTCTTCTTCAAAGCTAAAAGGTGCTGATGTAGGGAGTGTCTGGGTGAGTGGACAAAAAGACCACTTCCATCAACCAAGCAGCCTGTGTGCGTGTGTGTGGTGCCCAGACTTGCCACGGGTCACGCTCAAACTATTTCACCCTTTCATTTGAAGGTGAGCTGGCTCGTTCAGGTGTCAGCTCTTGATTCATACCATAATATTGTGCATATTCAAATGTGTGAGACATGTACAGTTTTCTGTGTTTAGTCTACAGTGATTATCTGTTAAGTCATCTGCTTAAGCTACAGCTTTACACGATGACACAGCTGTGAGATGATGTTTCTGTCTCTGCCTTTGTGTTTGTATTTAGGCTTCTCACAGGAGCACCCAAAGAGAAAGCTCAGTCTTTGAAAAATGTCAATGAAACAGGTGCCGTCTACTCATGTCCCATCACTACAGACTCCACTGACTGCTCCAGGATGGACCTGGTCACCACAAGTAAGTTAGCTGCTTTGATATTTTAAAATGATAAGAAAGCAACTACCATGTTAGCAGATCTGTGCACCTAAACTGAAGTGTTAGGTGTGACTTCCCCTGGAACTGTATGTTAAGTGCGGAACTGGAAATAATAACCTGCGATTGTTAATCAGCTAACTATATATATTTACAGTAGGACTCCTTTGTCAGTTGCATGTAGTATAGTGTCGAGTCCCACAATACAAAGAAGCAAGCTTTCATTATTAAAGTCATCCCATCAACTATCCCCTCGAGGCCATGATTACAGCTATAATAAAAGGACTGTGCATCACTTTTAATGAGGTTCGCGGTCACAGTGCATTTTTGTGGTTAATATGTGTCAAGGCATGCTAAAAGAGCTTGGGTTGGATTTTCTGAGATTTTGATCACCATAATCACACCAAATATGGCTTTTAATATATTGAGTGGTCTAATGTAGGTGACTAGAGTTGACTCTTGTTTGGTCTCATTTGGTTGCAGTGTGAAATGTTTACTTACCAAACAATGCCATGTAAAAGCCAGTGTTCATGTAACTAGATTATAGCTTGCCAAGAGTTCAAACTTTAACTTAAACAGCTGACTCAACCCATATGACGCATTCACAGCCAATCCAACTGAGATGGTGGAAGGTATGTGGCTGGGCGTGACGGTTGCCAGTCAGAGGGGCCAGGCAGCGGGACGCGTCCTGGTGAGATGACACACAGTTTCATTCTATTAGTCAGTGCTGCAGGTGAAGTACTGTTATTTACACAGCAACACTGAGGGGGAGACAAACACACACAAGAGGCCATACAGTAAAGTACAGTCCATTCATTCTCCTCTGTTGTCCAGGCATGCGGACATCGCTATGTGAAGGTCATCCAAAGTGGCACAGAGGAGCTGCGGCGGATGATAGGAAAGTGCTATGTAAGAAGTAACGACCTGACCTTTAACTCCAATGATCACTGGCAGATCGACACTTATGAACTCTGCAACCCCAATTTGGAGATGGAGTTTGAAGGCATGTGCAATATGGGCATCTCAGGCGGCATGACTGAAACAGATGTCTACATCGGTGCTACAGGCAGCTACCTGTGGCAAGGTGGGAATGAACAGCAGTTTTTTTTTTCCACTTAATGCTGAAATTATAGCCTGGTTTCACTAAAAACACTTTGCTAGTCTGCTAAATTTGAGTGTTAGTGTAACACTGGGATTAGGCTCTGTCTGGGAAACCTGTTCATTGTGCATGGAGATGATTTATTTTATGATTCTGCTTTGGTATAAAGGCAATGTACATATAACATTGAGAGACCCAGATCCAGAATATGCCTGGGAGTCTTCGGTCTCGGACTTTAAACAGCTCGGGAGGCGGTACAGCTATATGGGTAAATATTGAAATTTTGGATGAATCCCTATTGTCTGTTTTTTCAGATGTTTGTCTGTGGCAAAAACATCTTATCAAAAATCTTTTTGCAGGTTATTCAGTAGTCGAGGAACAGAAGCTTCTGAGCCATGACAAATACACAGTGGTGACAGGGTCTCCTAGGGATGAGTCCAAGGGCTCTGTGATGTTTGGGACAAAAGTTCAAAGCAATATTGAAGTGACGAAAATCATACCTGGGGAACAAGTGGGCTCATACTTTGGAAACAGCATCGCTGTCACCGACCTCAACAATGATGAGTGCGTTTTCTACACAGCAGACACTACAGATTTGACCATAAATTCAGAGTTGGCTTCCTCCTGTTTTCCACCTGTTTTCAAGCACATCTCTGTCTGTATCTTGAGCTGCCTCATACTTGAGTTCACTGTGGCTATGATCTTCTCTGTTATGCAGAGAATGTATGACATTGTGATGTATCTCTGACCAGTGATGAAAGAAGTTGAGATAAGGTTTTCATCATGGTGTTTATGTCTGCATAAGGTTTTTTAATGTGCATATTTTGAATACATATGTCTGCATTTTTTCCCTTGTAGTTGGAACGACCTGATTGTGGGTGCACCATTTTACTTTGACCGTATGAAGGATGAGGGAGGAGCAGTTTACATTTACATGAATGAGAATGGATCCTTCCAGAGTACTGCCACAGTGGTGCTGAAAGGTCCTACTGGATCTGGATTTGGCTTTGCAGTGGCAGCAATTGGGGACATCAACCAAGATGGATTCCAAGGTATAACAACTCTTTTACACTGGAGCTATAAAAACAAAAATGTATTTTTTTTTTGTTTGTTTTTGTAAGGTTTTATATGTGTTTGCTAACTAATAATGTCCACAGAGAGACACAATATACTTTGATTCACAATGTGCAATGCTGCCACCTGCTGTATGTCCCATATAAACACACACATTACTTCACTCTTTGTATTTCTTGTCTGTGATTGTCTGCAGACTTTGCTGTGGGAGCTCCATTCCATGACACAGGGAAGGTCTACATATGGATGGGCAGCAAAAAGGGAATCTCAAAGGAGCCCAGTCAGGTAGCAGATGATCCTGTGTGAGGGATTTTTAAACTTTAGCTGTAGTTTTGAAAACTCATGGCCTCTGACTCCCCCTGTAGGTGATTGAGGGTAAATCAGTGGGAAATAATGGCTTTCAAACCTTTGGTTACTCCATCAGTGGAGGAATGGACATGGATGATAACAGTTACCCTGACATCTTAGTTGGCTCTCTGGATGACCGCATTGCTCTGCTCAGGTAGAAACATTAAAAAAACTTAATATATTTTGTTGTGTGAGAATAAGGCAGTTAATTTTATTGTTTTTCAGAACTCGTCCTGTGGTCCATTTTACTAAAGACTTCTCTGTTGAGCCCAAGATTGTGGACCCTAAGCTGTGTTCTGGAAATGTACCCTGGTAAATTGTCTCCACAGAATATCTGATTCTGAAACTTTATCATTTAGCTTTTATAAATTAATTATTGTATTTCTGTGCTTCACAGCATCACGGCGAAACTGTGCATGTCATTCACTCTAAGCAATGGAAACAAAGACTTCAAGAAAAATATCAGTTAGTTGTATTTCTTGACATAAAAGCTCCTTCTCTTTATAATCACAAATATCCTTACAATAATTTCTCTGTTTTTTTTCTTCTTTTTTACCTTGTAAAGCGGTGAAATACACCATAGAGGCTGACATGGTGAGCAGAAGCCCTCGTGTTCGTTTCTACGACAATAATGCTGCCACATATACTGGATTCCTGAGCCTGCCATCTTCCATGACCGAGTGTCATACTCTGAGACTCACTGTAGTGGTAAGGTCTCAACATAATTAGCCATTGGTATATTGGTGTAAAACTAAATTGCATTTTAGTAGTCATGTGCTATAATGAAATTCTTGGTGACTTTACAGGAGCCTGTGAGGGACAAATTGGATCCAGTGGTCTTTTCCCTCAATATGTCAATAAATGAACAAAAACCTAAAGCCCGACGTTCCCTGCAGAACTTGGACTCCTTCCCCATTGTGAGCCTGGAGCAGAAACTCACACAAAGAACTGAGGTACAGAGTGGTGGATGAACTGATGTTTTATTTTTTTTGTGAACATTGTGTGTACTAAATGATTGCCTTCCTGTTGTTTTCCTGCAGATTAATTTTCTGAAGGAGTGTGGCACAGACAACAAATGTACCAGCAACTTGCAGCTGACAGCAGAGTTTGTAGATGAGGCTGAAAAACCTTATCCCAGGTGAATTTACACTGAATGACTGCTGTTTAGCAATTGTTTTTGAAATAATTCAAACTTTTTTGTTCACCTTTTGATCCTAAGATTAATGTCACAACAGTGACAATTAAAGTGCCAGTCTGGCTGGTTCTTTCCATAATGTCTCTCTGAATTAGGTCATAAGTGTATTAGAGTAATAACAAATATTGTTCCATATCCAGGCAGGATAAAGTTCAAGTGCTGCAGTTCAACAGCAAGTTGAAGAAGTTAAGCCTGATGGTGGAGGTGACCAACTCTGGTGAAGACGCCCACCAGGCCAGGCTTAGAGTCGCCATCCCTGATGCACTGAAATACTCAGGTGTCAGGTCTACGGTATGTCCACTGGGGGGCAGCAGATGACAGCAGAAATGTCCACAGTGTTAATCCATGTTGCAACGTGTGAAATTGATTTTAATTAATTTGTTAGTCATAGCTTATTTTTCATTGTGATGAGTTGTTAATAATAAAACTGAATGATTATGTTGGCTGTGTGTTTAGGATCTTGATGTCGAATGCAGTTTTGATGATGCACTCATTTGTGAGCTGGGGAATCCTCTTAAAGGCAGTGAAAAGGTACGTTTATCTCACAGACTTTGACATCATCATCTGTTTAGACAGATTCTCATGGGGCTGCTGTCTCTCATTAGGTGTCTCTGCAGCTCATTTTTGAGACATCTGGAATCAACCTGTACACACAAGAGATTGAGTTTCAGTTGCTTCTGTCAACGTAAGAGATTAGTATAATTGTATTTTGTATTGTATTTTTTTCTGATTTTATTTCCACTATATATCCCAGCTGCATCTTTGTTCTTGTTACTGTGGCTCTTACATATGAACACAGCAATGTAACAAGATTTCATTTCTTTAGAGTCAGTGAGCAGAACGACCTGAAGCCTGTGCCTGTGGCCATGCTGATCGAAAACACAATCCTCCCCTCCTTCTCCATGTGAGTCCCTTTAGCCAACCCTTCACCGTACATACAGTATACAGAATAACTATCTACACTGTTTGTGTCTGTCTCTCTCTCGTCAGAACAAATCCATTGGTGCGAACAACATTTGGTGGTAAAGTAATGGGTGAGTCAGCCATGGTCAACACCAGTGACGTGGGCAGTTTGGTGGAGTTCACCTTCAATGTGAGTCACCTAAGCCATTCATAGACTATATTAGACCTCTGGGATTGTATATTGCATCTGTAATATTTGTGCTGCTCACCCACATTTCCATAATCCCCACCCTGCCTTTGAAGCCTTCAGAAGTTTAATATTGCCTGGGGAAGGGATTATTATGTGGGCTATTGTTTGTGGTGCCAGAGTGACCGGGGTGGATACTGTTTAAGAGTTATTTTACACTACGTAGTTATTTCACACATTCACTTGAAGACTTTTTGTATTTTCACCACTAGGTGAACATCCGGGGACAACCGCTGGGAGACTTGGGGCTGCTGGCTGTGGAGTTTGAGTGGCCCTTTGAGGTGGCCAATGGAAAGTGGCTGCTGTACCTGACGAAGATTGTTGTTGTTGGAGAATCAGAAATGGAATGTAACCCTCCTGGAGAAGTTGTCAACCCGCTTAACCTCACTGTAAGCCTCTTATTTACAGTACGCATTGGTTTAGAGACAAAATATTAGCCGGGCGGTCAAGTTTTAGGCCTTGGGCTCCAAGTGAAAAACAAACATTTCAATCAGGAGAGACTCGGATGACTGAACGAGTGAATTTATTGAAATACATAACATAGAATGTGCTTTGGCGATTTAGACCCCGACGTGATGTCCTCGTCAGAAAGGGGGGAAAAGTGCAGGAAGAAGGGCCGATCATTAGAGGTGGATTGATTTGAAACAGCTAAATTTGCTTAAAACAGGCAGGCGGTAGAGTGTGAGCTGTTCAGACTTGTTACATGTGTTGCAATTCATCCTGACGTCAGTGTGAACTGAAGCAGAGCAGTATGGCAGTAAACTGGTGTGAGAAGTAGTCTGAATGCCAAACCACTGTTCAGAAATACATCTATGTCGCCACATGCAAAAACCTCACAGCGCCCCAGAATAGAAAATCATAATAAGTGCAGCCTACATATAGACAGTGGAAATGACAATGCTATTCTGAGAAGAATTTGGTAATGTATTTATCAAAACCAGCAATTACCACAAGTCCTCTGATGTAATGTCTCTGTCTACTCTGCTTCCTCGCTTTATTTTCCCTTCTCCTTCTCTTGCCTCCCAGTTGTCAGAGAGTGGATCCAAGCGTACTAAGCGGCAGGCTGTAGTGGATGATACTGAAGAAACGGAACAATCAAGTATAGTAGAGCCACAGGCAGCAGTCACACTGCTCGCACATCGCAAAGAGACCTTCATGTTGGTGAGAAATAGACCTGTCATTGTCCAACCTGGACAAATATTTTAGTAAGACCAAGAAAGTGTAATTGCCCATATTTGTTCACATAAATAATACAGCTTCTTTGTCATTCTGTGTTTAAGGAATGCTCCAAAGGGACTGCAAACTGTGTAACCTTCACCTGTCCACTGCTCAACATGACAAATTCAGCCAAGATTCATGTACGGTCCCGGCTGTGGAACAGCACAATGCTGGAGGTCAGTTTACTAACTAAAGCCCCACACACACACACACAGCTCAAAACACACACTGTGGCTCGGGTGATAGAGTGGTTGTCCAGTGACTACAAGGTTAGGTAGATCCCCATCCCCAGGCTACATATTGATGCATCCTTGGGCAAGACACTTAACCTCAAGTTGTTCCCAGCTGCACAATTGGTGTGCAAATGTGAAGCAGTGTGAAGTGCTTGGTGTAGGGAGAAAAACAGTCTATAAAAGCAGACCATTTAAACCCCTCCAGCCTTTGACACCTTTGTGTTAATGTTTTATGCGTAGGACTTTTCCAACGCTCTGAGGGTGATAGTCAGAGGTCAGGCCACGCTGACGCTCATTACAGATAAACCAACTATCAAGATGGACAGCCAACTATCTACGGTATGTGGAGAAGAAAATGAAAAAGATAGTAGTGCTAATCATTTGGATAACATTTGACATTCTTCACCTTTTCTGTAGTTCACAGTAGAAATAGAACCAGTGGAGGGGGTGGAGAAACTGTATGAGCTTCCTCTATGGATCATCATCTCTTCAGCAGTACCAGGAATCCTCCTCCTGGGAATCATCATTTTAATATTATGGAAGGTGAGCCTACAGTCATCACACTCTCGTACATGCTCTGAATACGCACGTCCTCTAGGCATCACATGTGGATAATACCCCATCTGTAACCTCCATGTGGAGCCATTAGTCTAACCCCATTCATGCCCCTTCCTCCTCCTCCACCCTCCAGTGTGGCTTCTTCCAGAGAGCCAGCAGGAGGGAGATGTATGAGGCCAAGGCCCAGAAGGCTGAGATGAAGATCCAGCCCTCTGAGACAGAGAAGCTGACTGAGGACTACTGAGACCACCATGGGTCTCCCAACAACGCACACCGTTGGGGCTTTTGGGTAATAAAAAAAATCACCCCTTCAAATGGATTTTCTGTAAATGGCCAAACTTGGGGGTGTGATACGCCTAACCATTTCTCTCTCCACGCTGTGACAGCTTCTTGCAGTTAATCTAACTAACATTTTCTATGATTCTCTTTTAGACTGACCACTTATTGTCGCTGCTTTCTCTTTCTTTTGCATCTTACTCCGCAGAGTATCATGGGTCTCTTGCATCTCTTCAGCTCCTAAATCTTCCTGTTAGTCTGCTTTTAATCGCAGCTCTCCTGCTGTTTACGCTTGTCCTTTTTAATGTCACCTTCTTCTGTCTCTCTCTCTTTTCTTGCTAGCTTGGATTCTTCAAGCGAACCATCTACTACCGGATAATGCCAAAGCACCAGGGGGTGAAAATACGCAGGGCTGAGCGCTATCAGTTCAATCTGGGGTTTCAGCCTGAGGAGCCACAGAAAAAGTACTGGATCACCAACTGGACAGAGATGCAGCGATACTACTACTGAGGCCTCTGCTTTGAACCCTGAACCATTTTCTGTCATTTTAATTTGACAGACGGGCCAAACAAAGAACACTGGGCTGGATCGAGCCACATGGATGGACCAACAGCAGATAATGCATTCAGTTTTTATTTTGATTTCTTTTATTTTTAGATTCCTAAACTTCGTCTGTGCAATATACTGAACATTTGATTTCAGAGATTGTAATGTGTTTAAGTATTTTTGATGAATGCAGTGTGTACATTGGAATCTGGGTTGCATTCAAGAGTAATTGCTTTGTTGTAGTTATTAATGTACTGAAGCTGGTGTCTGTGCGTAAATTTGAATTTTTCATTTGTCTGATTTCTTCTCTGATCAAGGGGCTGAGCTTTTGATTTTCTCTGTGATTGTATGTGTTCTTTTAGTCACTTTGTGCTCATGTGGTTTGTTGGACTTGTAGGTTTTTTGAGATCAAACTGCACTTACAATATGATGGCCAGCCTGTTATGAGTGTTTTTATGTGAATGTCCGTGTCAGCTTTGGGCAAGCATAGACTGGTAATGTCTGACTATGTAGAAGCCATATTGTTTTTGGCTTTCACAAAAATAGAGTTTGTAATTATTGGTGATTAATCTATTTAATGGCCCCAAAGGATATGCGGTAATAGCGGAGATGAAATTCCACCACAAGGGTCATCTAATTACCCCTGTAACAAGCAGTAAAAGAAGTACTTGTGTGTAGAATTAGCTGTGGGAGTACTACACTTGATTATTATTTATTACACCATCATAGACTATGACATTAGAAAATCTGGATATTTAAAAGTTCCCACCAAACGGATGGTGGGGTGCAGGATAAGTCATCAACATTTTCTTGATAATTTGCAGAAAATGAGTGTGATTACAAAACTAGATACTGGGGTATAGGTGACATAAGATAAGACATAATGTAATGTAATGTAAAAACATGTATTGGATATAATGGGTCTCATACAGGGAGTCGCAACACTGGATTATATAATACATGATATTGTATCTAAGCGTCTGCATCGATCGGTACGTTTAAATTGTACATAGTGACGATTTGAATGAATGCATATACTGTATATCACTGGCCTCTGTTCTTTTACTGTCTCTGAGCTTTGTGTTTTTTGTACAAGACAGTAAACTGACACTTGGATTGTTTCCAAGCCATTGTGGCCCCCATTGAGGTCAACCTGCAGCACTGAAGATAGGCTGGACTGAGAGGAGACAGTCATTGAGCAGTCTCTGTTGGGACTAAGTGTTGTGTTACCACTCCAGTCCATGTTACCTGAGAGCCCGCAGGTATTCTGTGTGACCGTGGCCATTACAGAGGCTCCTTTGACTCTGTGAGTAAAGAGGGAAGGGCTTAAGCCGATGCACAAACTGTTTTCTGTGTCGATGTTATTTTTGTACTGTGCAGTTTCAATGTAATTAAATTGTTTTTAACAAGCTTTGCAACCCAGTTTTATATTTGAACACAAAGACAGGAAAGTAAATATTTTATGTGTTTATTGTAGAAATGCAAAAGATTCAACAACAAAGAAAAAAAAATCAAATATTCAAAAATGCTTACACGATGAATGACTTTACAAACATTTGTTTTAAAACATTTCCTCCCTAAACATTCAAATATTACAAATAAATTACAAAATCGGAATGTTCTTTTGCATAGGCAAAAAATAATTTGTGTATACAATAAATATACATGACTAGATAGGGAGGCAGCATATTCTTTTTCATATATGTACTGCAGTACGCAAAAACACTGGTGTTCACATTGAGGTTGGTAATGTGCTAGCTACAGAAAGTAAGGCTTTAGCCCTTTAGCCATCACTGATGGCTAGTCTTTTTGCTTGAGCTCCATTGTAGAGTAGGACTTTTCAGGCTTTTTTGACTTCCTGTACTTGTAGGCCAGCAGGATGGTGGCCACCAAGAGGACCAGGCCAATCACCAATAAGATCCACTGGCCAGCTATGGCAGCTGAGCCATCCACATTCATACCCAGGAAGTCCACTGTACTAGACTCCACCTTCGTCTCACCTGCAAATCACACATAAAGACACAGTGTTTGTTTTTACTCGTTCATTTATCGCATTACTGATTTGTCCACATGGGGGAGCTACTGAGTTATTCCCAGATGGCTAACGTGCCCACGTATCTACAACGCTTTATGCATTTTTGTACATTTATTCCCTATTAGATAATAGCGTAGCCATTTTTGTCATTACAAATGTTAGGTTAAAACTTCAAACTAATCATGTAGCTGTAGTATCAAGATAATACAAAAGAAAAGTCCAAATGTGTGCATTTGTGCAGGACATTTGTCTTCCTACCAACAGATGGTGCATGTTGATATACTTAAATTCCTGTTGTGGTAGTTATTCTTATTGCAGATAAGTGGCACATACTGAGACATAAAAATATTTAAATGCTGCCTGAAATTGCACTCTGCACTGTTTCATTACTTAATTTATTTAGGCTTGCACTGTCATTCTGGATTCCTCTTGTTCTCTTTCTCCTATGATCGCTTTCTTGTTTATCGTTTCATTCTTTTTTCATAATTTCATCAATCTAATCTGTATACATCCTTTCAGCAGGATCTCATCAGTAAAACAAGCGGAGCAGGAGATTGATTTCACCGTAAGCCGCCACAGAGGAGAAAAACAGAATTAATGCCTCAGTGTGAATACATTGCGCCTTCTCTTTCTGGGAAGGAGTTCAAAAATATTTGGCTTTGACAATGGAAAACTTATTTAACAAATTTCCAACAAATGCATTCTGTGCATGTATCACAGTATGTGAACACACAAGTGTGTTGGACTTACTTGAAGGTTTCCAGTCATAATCAGGCCATCCGCGAATATCATTGTTCTTGTTGTTCTCTGCCTCCAGCCATTCAATGAGGGGTTGGAAATACTGCATGAGTGGCTGGGCACTCATTTTGGACTGGCCGGTTATCATGGCCATAGCCTCAGGCCAGGGCTTACTGAATCCAAGCTTCATCACATCACTGCAAACAATAATACAAGTCAGAGAGGATGCAGATCAGGAGAAAGATAACTACACACATTCAGTGGTACATACATAGAAATGCTGCACAAACTTATCTAGCAATTGTCATATATTAGAAAATGATGTATAGTATAGTAATATGTACTAACATTTTACCAGTGATGTAAAGTAACAAAGTAGTACTACTTCACTACTGTACTTAAGTATTA
>JAVQJX010070407.1:0-17017 GCA_036025115.1 Ambassis agassizii
CAGGATGGTAGATTTCAGATCCATGAGAACTGATTTGAGTAATTGCTTGTTAAATATTTATATGTGCATCAAAGTTTCATGGATGAAAATGTCATACATTACCTGAGAGTCATCAGCTAGAAAAATACAATTTTATTTGAAATAAAGTGTTACAAATTATTCAACACTTTCAATGTGGGATCCCTGCAAACTTAAACAAGGCTAATAGCCCTCTAATCACTGAGACACCCATCACACAGAAGCTCATAAGTAGTCCTTTTGTTCCTTCTGGATCGATGCACTGGGTTAATGGCAAAAGGGCTTGACATTTTCAAGTTCGTTACACCTTTTTTGTCCCGATGATGAGTGTATGGGCCGATGTCTCCTGTGATAAAGCTGGCCTATCTCTGAGGTGGGGCGGACAGATGAGGCAGTACTAGCGGAAGGAAATCTGCATTTCACAGTTATATATGTGTTGAGACACACTGTGATACCACGGGAGTGTGGGCTTTGTTGGCCATGCTTAAACAGGATGTATGGAGTGCTTTGACATCATCCTTGTGTGGAGGTCATTGTGGCTGGTGGGAATGTGTGTCAACTTGAGAGGAATTATCTGTCCATGGTGGCTTAGTGAGGCATGGTGCCAAGCAGGCCGCTGTTTGTGGTTTCTTTTTAGTGTCGCTTCACTTTGCTTCTTTTACCCTGGGTGGTCGGCCTGAATTAGCCACAGCCATCTTAAAAATGAGCCTTTGCATTTGCGTATACTGTAAATTGCTGCTTCATGGTTCATGTCAAGAGCAAAATTAAAGAAGTGGAGTAGATGGTTGAAAATGGATGTGCCTGTAAATGATATTTTAGCAAGGAAATTGAATATTACAAGTTCTCTTCGTGTGCATTTGTACATTTTTATTCATTTATTATAGGCCCTTGGTTTGTATATACTTGAACACAGGTTTGTTTGAAAGACCACAAAGTTATGTAAACCATCATTTTATGATACTATAAATAAATCCTGGTTCATTCCAATGTCGTTTTGCTTTTTTTGTGAAAAAGACCTTCATGAGACGTTTATGCCGACTCACAAAACTTTATTCTTTGCTTTTACAATGCCGGCCTGCTCTCTGCCAGAGATGAGCTGTCTACTGTTTGTGAATGATGTCTGTGACATCCTCATTACACAACCAGAAGTCAAGAAGTGAGCCTTAACTGAGATTGATCAGACACTGAGCACATTGAGGGAGTCAATGAGCCCCAGAAAGCAAGACTCTCTGTTCAGCCTAGCGCCCAGTTTGTTTGCACTGTAATTACCCAGATTGTAGTGGTGCCATGGTAGACACAAGCACACACGCGGGGTATTCGCCATGGAGAAAACAAACAAGGATGCACACCCCTGACAAACAATTGACTCTAAGCACTCAAGTCCAATTGTTACATATGTAATGATTAGCCTGACCATAGAGACCAAGCCAAACATGTCTTGCACAGGTCATTGCAAATAACCTTGTCTTGTGTTGTGATTATTGGTCAGAGGTGCTTCACAAAACCTGCTTCTAACAGTTTTCCTGTTGATTAGAAGCTTCTCTGCTACTGCTCCATTGCCACTTTTAAATGAATTGTGAATCTGAGCTTTGAGCACTGTCTGTATTAATTAACTCCTGTATCAACATGGCTGATGCAGAGGGCTAGGTTGCGGTTGTATAAGCATGAGAAGATGTGGGGAGGGGTTAAATATGCGGGAGAGTGGTGGTGGGGGTTTTGCTGTCTTAGCACTTTGGGATCTTGTTCAAACCAACCAGTCATTTTAATGATATTCTGTTTTTCTCTTTGATAGCCCAGAAGGTGTTGATCAGATAATCCAATATTTAGTGCGTATTGTAAAAGTTTAAGGTCCAGGAAATACAGTCAGAGTTTTGGCTTTAGTGCAGAGTTAATGTAGTGTCACTGTTGATTGGCTGTTCTGCAGTGTATTTGATTTAAACCCTCCTTTCACATACACTGTCTGATTTAATCTTAAGCCCCTTGCAGACATGCACGCCTTCCTATCCTTTGGATGACATCTTTACATGTAATGACACCAGTCATCCTTGGTCAGACCTAGTAACATGCTTTAGACTCAGGGCTAGAGCCGGAATGAGCAGACATGCACAAGATTACAACTGAGAAAGAACCCTAAGCATCAGCGGACTTCTGAGGACATGCACTGGCTTTTTTCCGACCTAGACTTCAGTGAAAGGGATGCTGTACTCATCCAACTGTAGAGGGAGTGTGAGGGCAGGCAAGAGGGAGCATGAGAGGCAGTGACAACCACAGAAGAACATCCAACGCTGTAATTTATGTTGATGACAGGATGTTGTCACTTTAACTGAATAATGAAGCTAGTAATAAAATGTGTGCTTTATGTTTTAAAGCGTCAGGATCAAATTTACAGACACTGGATTGCCTGCTTTTTATATGTGTAGAGTGTTTTACTACATTAATCTGTAACATTGATCAGCATGATGTAATATGACCAGAAATATCCTGCAAATGGCAAATTGCTAGTGTGTCATGGTCAGATGTCTTTATGTGTTCATTTGACCCTGCTTAACAGGACAGTCCATAATGGTCTGTTCTAAAACACTGTGCCCTGCTTTATAAAGTGGTGTTCCATCTTCTCGCTTGCAAAAGTGAGCGCAGACTTAGAGGGGACGATATGTGAGAGATACAATCTTGCTCCTGCTCAAAGGCACCTCCGGGAAGCAGGGCAGTGAGTAAATTGCTTATGTAAATAGCTCTGCTGCTATAATCCATTGCTGATGAGGTCTCTGACGCCAATGCTCAATTTTGAAATTCTTTTGTTCTTTGGATGAAAAGAGCACATAACAGTCAGTCGGGTCATCCGTTTAGGAAGGAAGATTCAATACTACCCATGCTAGCTCTATAGCTACAGTTAGCGTTTTTTGTTGTTTTTTTAATGGAGGCCGACAGCTATAATTGTTCTCGGTCATGGTGTTAACACTGTGTTGTTTGCAGGAGCTCATCTTTACGGTGCAGCGGTGCTGTAGTAGTAATAATAAACATGACATTCATATAGGCTAATGCTAATTAGCGCTATCAGCATGGTAGGACTTTTCCCCTTGAGTTCTAACAGTGTATTCAGGCTGTGACTGTTAAAGGCACTGACATAGGGTCTCTCTGTTGCTCATCCTGCACTGTGTTATGTGTTAGCAAGGTTATATTCATTAATTCTTGATTGGAATTGATGTTATGTCTGTAGTTTACTCATCTTTGTTTCATACACGGAGGTCAAAATGCAAAAATGCAACAGACTGTGAATCCTGTGACCTTCTGTCAGAGAAGGTTAGTGAAGACCCCGTTGCCTGCTGTTTGCTCGTTGCTGTCTGGCATGTGTATGTGCCTACTCTGCTTTTCTTCAGCCAGAAACACAATCTTCTCACCGCTTCACACATATAAAACCCACATTTTCCTGTGAAACAGGGGGTGGTTAGTCAGCTGTTTGTGTGCACGCTTCTTTCAAAGCTTTGTTTGAATTGAAACTAAAAAGACTGGTAGTGTGGAAACAGTTATATCCTCAATATACTTTTACTCAACCTGGCCCAACTAGCTAGTGGTCGGCTGTTCTATAAATAGGAGTGAGGAGATGGTGTAGAGTTTGTTGGAAATGCATTTCCATGGAGACAGTCTCCATTGTTGTTAGTGAGCCATTGCGGAGGATAGATTTCTGAGTTAGTGCCTCTAAATGTTTATTAAGTATGTATTTACATTCCACATCTAGTTGTTAAGACAGTGTTGTCATAGCATTCACAGGAAGCCAAATTCAAACAAAGTATTTTCCCCTCTGCTTGTTCCAGATGCACAAGTCGGGTCTAAATACAGCTGCAGTTCATAAAACTATGTGACAGGCTCATGGTGACCAATGTCTGGTAAATGAAAAGTTTACCACAGACGCACAGACTGTATGCAAAGCAAATATGGCTCTGTTCCTTCCGCTCATGCAAACTATCTTGTGTAGACACACAAACAGATTAAAATCTTGACCAGTCTCTGAGTATTTTGTACAAGAGACTCACAGACACGTAAATGTGTCTGCCCTGCTGTTAGTGCTCCATTATGTTGGTCCTAAGTTATTTAAGAGTGGCCACATGACCAGCATGTGGCAGCTATATTAAATTATTTGAGTGATACTGCTTCAGCTGTTTCTTTATGTTATTGTTGGTAACAGACTGTAATTGTTCTCTCTTGGGCATTGATCAAAATGTGGGTGGGGCTGTTACCAGTATGGAAAACTCGGCTCATACTCTTTTCTCTTACCCTGCAATTTGCATGTCTTCTTGTTTTGCTTGCTGTGGAGCCCATCTTCAACAGACCCCTGTAACATCCCTGTTATATAGAGGGAGAAGACAATTATCTTCTTGTCAGATAGAGGTCACAGAGTTATTCCTCTGCATAACATAGCCAATGCTGACAGTTACCAGGTATCGGCTTTGTTGTTGTTTTTTTCCCAGGGAAAATGCGGTGAGAAGAGCTGAGCATAGCATCAGAGCGGATCAGTGATGTACCTCCAGCAGAGCTTTTAACTTGCACTGCTAGCGCCTTTACCGACCCGGGTCTTGAGGGGAACCCTGGGGAAATCCCTGCCTGGACATGAACTGGATAAAAGCAGGAGAAAGATAGAGATGGAGAAATGAGAGATAGTGAGAGACAGTAAAGATGGCTGGGAAGGTTTGCTTTTTTTATGCAATAGTAGCACAGTTTCAGTGCTTTTATTAGCCTTCGGCAGCATTTCTAAAGTTACAATGTATTGAGCCGTCAGGTAAATCCAAGTAGTATGTAAGAAATTCTACTTACTAAAAAATGAAGTTCACAAAGTTCATGTGGATGTGACAGAGGCTGAATTGCGAGGTGAGCAGAGAAGTAAATACACAGGTTGCTGGAGCTATTCAAAACTCCTGGTGCTGCTGTTGCCCGGGTAACACTTTGCACCATGAAAATGTCCCCTTTCCAACAGAGAATTGAAGGTTATCCATCGTACTTCTGTTCTCTGCCGTATGAAATGGATCTTCTCTAATATTGTCTTGTCTAGCAAGATTCGGAACAAGAAGCCTGCAATACAACTTGACTACACAGCACAACCTACACTCTATATCATATTCACTAAAATGTAATATAACACTCTGATGCATTCTAGTGTTTTGTTCAAATGACTATTTTGTCAATGCCATAATTACCAAAATACCACAGTGAAAATGAATAAACTCTGTCTGTTTACTTTGCTTCATGACTGAGCAGTAACCCTGTGTTCAACTGACGTCTTACTGCACATTAAAACACTATTCGTATGACTAAGGCAGTGGGAATGTTAGAGCAGGTCAGGCTACTCCCTCTGAAATACTTCAAAAAAACATGAGTTTATTGAATAAAATATTGGCTACAGATACTGTAACATGTGGTGCAGCATGAACTTTGTTGATGCTGCAGTGAAAAACAGAAAGAGATTCGACATAAGTGAAATTGTTGTGGTTTTCCGATGCTCTGTGATTATGTTAACATGGTAGTGGTGCCAGAAAGGAAGTGTGCAAGCAGTATCTTTCCTCCTGAGGCTCACCAGAAGTATAATGAGCACCTGGGGCCTACATTTGTTTATGTCTTTATTACTGTCACCTTTTCTGCATCATGACAATTACAACTGAATCTGTATGTCTGTGCACCACGTGGGAGAAAAGTCTAATGCTAATGGAGAAGCTTTGATGTGAAGCAGCAGCACAAAGTGTTGAGTTTGCATTAACATCCCATAAGCAGGCTCTGGATATTGCTGCACTGTATGTGGAGGGCAGTGGAAATGATTTACAAGCAGACCTTATAATGCCGCAGATCAAGGCTGTTGTAATGACTCATAAGGAGTGTTGAAGGTGAGAGGACAAGTCTTTCAGTCAAGTGGATGTGTGGGTGGTCCTGTAGCTTGTCAGACCTCAAAATTTTTATTTATTATTTTTTTTTAAATAAATCTGAATAGCCTGGTTTAAATGACAAGAAGTTTTAGTGAGGGCAAAACACACTGTGTAGTTCACGTATTTAAAGCAGATAAAGTACATGTATGCCAGTGTCACCAGCCAAAACTGCAAGCTGGCTGATGGGGTGACTACAATTACACCTCAGGCGTAACTTGTTAAGGTTGAGCTGCAGTGTTGGGATGCCAATCTTCAGGAGGTTGTGTAGCCTGAATAAGATTCAACCAAAGTCCAAAGCAAGTGCTTCCCATCCTCATATCCTCAGACACAAATATCTAAAAAGTGTTCTCACGGTTGTATTAAATTTGGGTCACATGGTGCTTCCACATTAAATTTTAGAGCTGTACACTATTTTAAAGACACTTCTTTGTAAGTTTTGCATTCTGCTGCTGTAGTCAGTGTCCTGGAATATTATTTGTTTTGCATATTTTCAAGTTAAGTTCTCGGAGGAAGAAGGTTCATCCCTCTCATAGATGTTTATGTAAATGGCTGAATGATTTGTAGAATGAATTGCTTTTGCTTCATATTGACCATTTTTAAAGTGCTGCCCTATTCTGTTCTAAACTTATAATTTAACAGAGAGAGTAGGTGGTTCTTGCTATTTGTGGATTTCACTGATGTTAAGAATGAGAGCCTTATAATAATTACACACACAAACACACACAAATCAACAGACATGCAGAGAAACTCACACTCAGACAGAATTCTCTCCTCTCTGATGTTTGTACGCCTCGTCTCTCTCTCACTTGTGCCTGTGCTTCCTCCCCCTCACACCCACGCTTCCACTCTCTACTGCTGATCATCAGCTTTATCTCCGTGGCTGGGGGGATTTGTGTATTTGTCTATTGTATGACAAAAAAACAAACATTTCATGCAACATTTCTGGCTGCACTCTGTTTACAGGACCTTAATTCATCCTTTAAAAACCTGATGGAACAGCAGTGGCTGTAAAACTGTGATCTAGTCAGCAGTGTTTGTTCTGACATTTCCAGGCCATTCCGACTCTCCAGCAATACAAGCAATGTTATGGTGTTGCTCTCTCTGCCCTTCTAAGCTTTATTTGGGAAACACCTGGAGCAATAAATCAAAAAATTATTTTGTGAGATATTCTGTCCCACAGTCTCCCTTCTGCCTTCCTTCCTTTGTCTGCTCCTATAGTCTTAGACACCTGGGGATGAAGCTGCTTTGTTGCCGTATTCCATTATGAATGAAGGCAGTTTTCAGCCCACCCATTCATCTCTGCTACAGCAGGAGACGCTAAGCTGTCAACCTCGCTCTCCTGCACGCTCTGCCTTTCATGACCCTTTTTTGCGTATATGTGTATATCCCACAAGAACTGTGAATAAATGGCAGAGGAGGGGTTGTTTGCATCACATACATATGCAGGTTTTTCAGGTGATAAATGAAGAACAGACCCTGACCATGTTTCTCCCCTTCTGTCTGGTTTATACTGGTTTGTAAGAACCCTGCGGGGTAGCTCTGGTAATTTCTTTGTCCAGCCCTGCAGTAAAGCTTACAACCACACAGATTGTCAACACGTCCTTGAGAGAAGAGGCCGAGAGTTAGGGATGTGACTGTCCATGAGGAGTCCTTCACTTTCCCCACTGCTTACATGGACAGGTTCTTCCATAAGTCTTTGTAAATCTGCCTATCATGAGGGAACTTTCAGGGAACCCCTGTAACTCAATCAATTCTCCTTAGTTACATAAGACATTCATTGGCCGGAGGTCACTCAGCAGCCACCAGCTACCTATACCCTGCATGTGCAGACACTGGGTACCAGGGAGTGCTTAATGTGTTGGAAATTTCATTTAACTCTCCTCTTCTCCTTTCCTATCTCACTCTCTTCATCTTTCCCTTCTGTGGACAATGATTGCTTGCAGCTTCCCCCTTCTCCCTCCCTCTCTGTCCCTAGGGCTGTCTGGCTTTCTCCTCGTAGCACTGGAGCTATAGAGAGGGTGAATGAACCAGGCAGGAAGAAGAATTGAGAGATGAAGATAAGGGGAATGGGGAGAGATGCCCAGATCACAATGTGATCTTAAATTGCTATCTATCTGTCTATCTATCTATCTGTCCATCCATCCACCCATCTATAGGCATTGAAAAGTTGCAGGACAACAGGGTTTTCATTCTCTTTTCATGTGAAGCAATATTAAGCAGCTGCGTAATTGGTAAAGATGGCTGTCACGCATGTATAGCAGCTCTTTTCTATAGGTACCTCTGCCATAGAGGTTAACTTCACTGGGAACAAATGACGTTCCTCTTAATTTGTCTGCAGTAGTACCATACAGCAGCTTCCCTATTCACAGGGCTGATAGGATCTGACTGTCAGTGCACTATTGTGTATTATTTCCCCTTTAAAGCCCATATAAGGACTAGTGATTGTTATTTGAAATAGGTAGTTGTTCATAATGTATCACCTGTAGGCTTTTGCACATTTGGATAAACACATTTTAAGACCTGAGGCCCCGGCATGTAGATACTTATTTTGAAATTTTATCTCTTGAGGCTTATTTAGTCTTGCTTATATGCAGTCTGAGGCTGCCAACCACAAACATTCACCTGCATGTTCTTACACGGAAGCCAGTTTAACTTTCCATCAGTGACATCTAAGATTAACCATTAGCCAGAACTGTGAGACATCTGAGCCTCCTGGATGCCTGCTGATGAGACCTTTCCAGTCAAGCTAGTTGAGGATGACATCAGGTCATGCCTGGGCAATGCGTAGAGGTGTCAGTATGATAGAGTCTTGCCCTGACTTGGAATTCATGTTTGCACTCCAGTTAGAGTTAACTGTGGATCAGGCAGCTTTAAGATGACAAATCAGCAGACTGATAATATGTGGAGAAGGTTGCAGAAATGCTGAGCTGAACCTTGCAAGGTTAAGCATAGACACATCTGTGATCACTGGAGATTGTTCTCAGAGTAACACCAAGTTCAGAACACACAGTGTCATAAGTCAGTGAGTCAGCAGACCTGTCACCAGAATTTTTCAGAATCTTATGAAAGCCTCTAAATGCTTCAGAGATGTATAGTTTTTAAGAGAAGAGCTGAGAAGAAGATTGCTAGGTATAAGTGCTACTTATTGGGAGGCTTTTAGTGGCTGCTCCTTGTGATCTACTTTCTGTGTGAAGGTGAGTGTTAAAAGCTGTTCACGTATGTTTTCTTTTTAATTACATTTGCCAGTGCTTCTTTCATGTGTTTGACCAATTGTTGTCCACTTACAGTATGTAGGTCAAGGTTTCTCTTGTGTTGGTAAAACCCACCTGAGGTAGAAAATAAAAAAGACCCTCTCACTTGTTTGCAGTGAATGCTTGAAATCCACTTTGTTTTTTCTTTTAGTTGCTGCTTTGTAGGCAGAAAATCACTGTGCCTGTTTTTTGCTTATTGCGTTTCATCCAGTAGAGAAGGTGTCATCATCAGGGATTTAACCAGCTGGGGATTTGTTTTATCAGGAGAATGCAATGATGTGTTTTGAGTGTATATACATTCTGTAAGATCCAACTCACTACGTTGTTGTAGGTATAGTATCTAGAGAGAGCAGCTGTCGCCCTCTAATCAACAGAAATAGACAGCGCTCCCTCCCCTCTCGGGGCCACCAGACTGGTGGAGCAGAGAGGTCACAGCAACTGCTCTCAGAAACACCTCATATAGGCTACACATGGTACGATTATTAATAATTTTCTGGCATTTGTTGGTTTCAAACCTCAGGTTAGGTATTCTGAGTCTTTACATTTCAGTGCTCAATATTGATTTGTTAGTATGAGAGGAACTGGAAGGTTTGCTTGCCTGGTCCCATACCAACAGAAGGGGCTCAGTTTGACAGAGCAATGGCTTGCAGTCTGTGTGGTTCTTGTTATTTTTGGTAGTCGTCTATTATTATCCTGCAGTCATGTTAAAGTTCATTAAATCTCTCAAAAACAACTGAAGCTTATTAGAATATGAATATATCATTTAAGAAAAGAAGAAAAAAAAATCATGATGGGGTATTAGGTATTATTATCATAGTAGCAGCAGTTTATTCAGACCTCAAGACATTTTGCATAATACACAAGGAAAAAAACACAAGGTACATAAAAAACAGTCTGAAAATGACTGTTGAATTAACTGCCAGAATAAAAATGAGTCAGTTTAGTTGCTTGGCAGACTCCAATATTCACTGAAGAGTGAATATCCCACATCACAGCGCCAACCATTCGACAAACAGTGTGCCTCCTCCACAGTAGCAGGCCGGAGGAGACTCTCTTGGCAGTTCAGGGACACTTTTTATAGTCACTAGACGCTTGAATATAGGCTCCTCCTATGAGTTTATGCTGTATGCCTGACTTGTCAGAGATAAGGAAAAGGCAATAATCCTGCTGCAACATGCTATCTTGGTACCAAGGTCCATCGCCTATCTTAATGTTGAGGACACTATGTTTGAAAGTCTGACTGTGATATTGCCCTTTGCTAAAGCTTTAGTGCTGAGTGTGGTCAGTTGTGAAAATTGGCCTCCTCAGGGGGCTAATAGTCCGTTTCAGTTCTTGTTGAAGAGACCATGTCAAACACAATCATGGACAATGGAAACTGTGTTTCATTAAATGTCTTCAGCAATCTTTTCAAGATTTAATTCCACTTGTTTGCAGTTATAAAAATGGAGAGATGGAGGAAAAAAATGTCATGGTTATCATATCACTTTTCCAGGGTAGCTGATGTTTAAGCCTGACTGGTTCTGGACCTGCAGGTCTGCACACAAAGATGTAAAGATTCCCCACCAGTTGAAATCTTACTACTTTTTTCATTAAATATATCTGCAGACCTAATTTACTGCATACAGGCAGAAAAAAAACTTAAATGAATGAAATCCAGACCCTGTCTTTGAATGTCAAATGTGATTTACCAATGTGGAGAGTTGTTAAAGGAAAGGGGTTGTCTGTAATAACATGAATGAGAAGGTATTAAGTAGGCACTCATAGATTGGAGCTCTAATAGCTGAACAGAGACTGCTACTGAAATGTCATTAGAATTACTGCCACCCTTCTTATTACAGGATAGCACTGTTGAGTATTTAATGTTAACGCGTGCATTTATTGACTGTTGGCAAAGTAGGTAACTATGTTGCTTCACAGCTTCAGTCCATCAGCCACATGGGGCATCTCTGTGTGGTACTGGTATGTTGTCGCTTGTTTCTCTGTGTCTCCCTTTAATGTCCAAAAAAAATCTCTTGTTATTATGAATTTAAGTGGTAGAAATTAAATAAGCCCATCCAAGGCAGAACAGTTGTTGTTGAATTTTAGGCCTATTGAGTCTGAGTTTATCTGGCTGTGTGTCCTCCTGGAGCTGTGCAATGAGAAAAGCTTCTGATGGATGGTCACCATGGTAGCTGAGAAAATGGCAGAAGAGCTGTTTCATTTTGCCTTGTAACATGTGATGTGCAATACAACTGCAAGCAATCAATCACCATAAAAAACCTGGAGTTGATCCTATACTGATACATGATTAAATGGGTAAACATGGGAGGAAATAGATTGTATAGGTTTTTATCTCTATGGTTAGAAAAACAAAAATGTTATCTATACTGCGTGTACATTTAATACTGTCTACTGGTATACTGACAATCTTCCAGGCACTATTGTTTGGGATCTGAGTAGATCAGATCCTGCTCTGTTATTATCAGAATTGCTTCTTATATGTACTGGATGCTTTTGAAAATCTAATCTTCACGCCTCACTTTTGTTATTGTCCTCCTCTAGAGTAGAACGCCGAGAACAGTTGGCTGAAGTGTTTAAGAGCTGTGTAGCTTTCGTAAAGACCCCCTAGAGACTTCACATATCCACATACATGGCTCTAAAATGAGAAGGAAATAGGGTGCACTTGTTGTCTGCACCGCCAAGGTGCTCCCTGTGTTTATATACCGCTTTATCTCCATCTAATCTTTCCTCAGTCCTCAGAGGCACAGAACATCTGAGTGCATGCTTTGAAGGTGAAGGTATTTTAGTCATTCCACTGCACTGTGACTCTCACTTACACACACACACTCAGTGGCATTTCTCTTTCCATCTATGTCACATTGACATAATACATTTTGTGGAAACACTCTAAACCTCTAAAATCAAGTTTTGACCCTCAAAACAATTGAAGGTCTGTCCTAAAGTGAGGACAGACCACAACGTCCTCACTCCCAAGGTCTTAAACTCAAATTAGGTCTGGCAAATATAGATATGGCACACACAAAAGTGAAAATCTTTCATTCTCCCCTAAGACAAGCTTACACCTACACGAAGTACACCTATACAAAGACATGTTTTTCTCTTTTCTTCGCTTAAGATAAAAGCCAGCTTGTAAGGAGCTGAAGAAATGGTAGAAAAATATCACACTTCCAATTCTGGTTTTGGTGTGGAGCAGCTGCTCTATCTTCTCTGGGTGTCAGTTGCACTAACAAAAGCATGCATAGGAAGCTTCGTGCGATATTTGCATACACAACTCTGACCAGTCTGTCTGTTTGAATCGCTGCAACAAGGCAGCTTGTGATGGGGATAGAAAATAAAACACCACTACCACTTTCATGCCTCATTATTTTAAGCCTCTTTTTAGCAGTAGTGTCCTACTGTAGATCCCAATGGTGACCATTTTGAAAATAGGATGCTGTTTTTGTGCGATTATCCCATTTCACTTTGAGCTAAAGATGACAATTTAACATTTTTGTCTCTTTCCTTCAGCAGGAGATACTGTCTGCTCCTTTCACCCGACAGACTGTCAGGAGAGCACATGGCCTCCGGTCAGCAGCCCACCCTACACTCTTCAGGCAGCCTACCACTGCCCTGTCTCCACAGGTTAGTGTGTCTGCATGCATGTGTGTATTATGAGGGTAGTGAAAAATAACAGATTGTGTAATTGTTCTACATTATTGATTTGTCTGCCAAGATTATATCCATATTTTATCCTTAATAGTTTAGTGTGTGTGTGTCTGATTGATGTGGCCAGCACTTGACAGCAGCTAGAGTACTGTCAGCACTTTCTGACGCCTCTAACACCAACATGAGGCTGTAAAAGTCGTTTGAAAAGGTCAATCAGGAATACTTGTATGAATTTAAGATTTCAGATTGTTGTGAATATCAGATCAATATTGGCCAACTGAATATTGGCAGGCATTGTAAACTGCGTCATTCTGTCTTGAGAAGCTGCCAACTATCTTGAAGCGTTGTAGCTTGTGATCTGCTTAATGCTGAACTTACACAAAAAACTCAGTGTGAAGTTTTTAATTTATGTTATCTTATAATTAATATAATTGAACACAAAATTCCAGGCATTTGTTGTTGCTTCTCTCATTTCTAGTTCAGCAATAAGGTGATTAGCAAGAAGGGCTATAGTGAAGGTTAATGAGCTCAGGGGACAACGTCCTTTTTCTAAAGCTGTTCCTGGAAAAAAATCTATTCAAATATATTCAAAAATCCCACTGTTCAAAGCAAACTACACACTCTGATGTCATTGCATTACCTTGATTCAGTGTTGCTGACATGAAGCAGCAGCAGAGGTGTTCACTGCTGGGTGAAGCCAGCGTCCCCATCAATGCATATTAGAGCCTGCAGATAACTATGTGTTTAGATCATAAACATTAGCAACAACTGAAGGTGTACTGTATCATGACAAGCTGTTTTCTTGGACATTTGACTTCAGTGTGAAACTTATCAACAATTCAGCTTTCAGAATGCATTTTTGAAAATACTATAAATAATATTAGCTCTCCATGTAGCATCCTAATATTGTATTATATTGTATGATAATACAATATTTGGATGTTTAGTTCATTATGAATTATGAACTGAAAGGGCTTGTAGGTACTTGATAAATTTCCTAAATTGTTTGGCACTCAGCGCTTTCACTCTGACATTTGCTATCTGACAAAATAATAGATCAGTCTGTGTTATTTTTACTCCTTCCTTGCCGTTTGTTTTCGGAACACACTGTGATTGAAAAAAGTAAAATTGTCCCATTCTTGCAATGTTGTATTGCCTTAACAATCAGGCATCTGACCTGGAAGATAAAACATTTAGAACATTTTATTTTTTTAGCTAAACAATCTGCTGAACATGACCTGACGTATTAGATACTGTTATATATTATTTTAAATGACTACTTGTTGGACAAGAGATTACAATTATTAACTGTATTAAAGAAAAAAAATCGCTCTCAAGGCAGCACAAATTCTTTTTCTCTGGACTGAGGGGAGAATTAATGCTACATCGACTCACTAACAATTACTTGGGGCTAACTGATTAGCATGCTAATTTCATGGATACATTGATTTTTACCACAACATAGTTATTCTTTATTTTTTAAATGCACTGTACATTTAATTTGTGTGTGAATACATGTATCTGTTCATACTGTATATCTGTGGTGGTATCATATGTGGCTTTGTATGTCAGTGTCCTTTTGAAGATACTTCTTCACTACAGTCATGAGGTCTTGCATCTTCAGATCTTTTCGACCTTGCCATGTTGTCCTTCACCACATCTCCAGCTTGGCTTGGTCCAAACACAAGTTACATTTAGTAAAGGCCAACTAGAATCCAATAAAGCCAATGCATTATGTTAAAAAGATCAGCTCAAGGTTAAGTGTGTGCATTTTTCTCCAGGAAATGAATTTGGCCTACCAGCATACTTGCATGGGATGAAAATTTTATGACGAGAACAGGATATTTGTTCCTTGAGTGCTTGCAATCCTTGTGCTGTGGATAACGGTGCATTAGCTCCTCTTCTTTCTGTGCCTGAGTGCGTGTGTTTGTGAGGTTCCTTGGTTGGAGTGTACTGTATGCTCAGCATGCTTTGTTTGTGTCTGATATTTATGTGTCATTGGGCTATATGAAATGGAGAAGGCAGACATGGGTTTGCACAGGGTGGGGGTGGCTGTACAATGAACAATGAGCAGAGGCTTCCCCCAGACTGTGTTCACATTTTATGTATCAAGCCACATGGAAAAGCTTTAGATTAATGAGAAGAGAGGAAATGTATACATTACAGACACAGCTGGAAAGTAAAAACATTAGCTGTGGGTTGCCCTAGTAAGGCCTTCTTCACAATGGGATAAAACAACATAGCTAATATAGAGGTAGTCAGTAGTCCCAAGTGTCCCTCTTCCTGCCATGTATCTCTCCAGAGAAAGAACCGTTTGTTCAGAGGGCAGGAGAGGGGAGGAGACATGGGAGCCTCAGCAGGGTGTGTTTGCCTTGCCAGGGCTTGTTGTCTCTGCTATAGGTTAGAGCAGAGGCTGATACTGTCATAACTGCAGTGAAAGAAGGAAACATCAGCAAAACAGAAGCTCTGTGGAATGAAAACCAGGGTGCAAAAAACTTGTTACCCTTGCAAACACTGCCACTAAATGTGTCTCCTGTCTTGCTATCACTCAACACTTTTTTCTTTTTTTACTTCACTGCCATCCCTCTCCCTTGCTCCTGCATTGCTGCAGTACAGTCTCCTACTTGGCAAAGCCAGCACTCCCTCCCTCCTCTTTTCTGTTGTTCTTTGGCATCCCTCAGTTTAACTGCAGCTTCCCGAGAGGCCTGATGGGTCACGGCTGTGCGCACACACACACACACGCACATACTCACCCCCAGAGCCATTCTAAGCAGCACTATTCACGCATGGACTTCTCAATCCATCTGCGACTTTGTACTTACAGAAGGGAGATGTGACAGTTCGGTAAAGTTGTCAAATGTCAAACTGAAACATGAAGTGAAATGGACTGAAATGCGGAAGAATCACATTTATGTTGCACTGGGTGAGACTTTGAATTTGCAAGGTGTATAGATTTAAGATAACATACAAGGAAATGTTCAGTATAAAAAGCAGAAACTAAGATGACAGCTGAAGAAGAAGGTAGCACAGTTGAGAGTTGCATTGCAGCTGCAGTCTGTAAAGCTTCATGGATATGTAATGAGTTTTTTTCCCCCTCTTTTACCTTGACTTGTAGTATTACTATAAAAGCAGCAGAGACATATCAGTTAAAAAAATACACTGATTAAGGATTTATTGCTCCTTCCTGCCAATTGTCTGGTTTGTGCAATCTGAAAGCCGTTTTATGGCAGATGGGTGTAGCTCAACAGCATAAGAGGCCATTAAAGCTCAACGTACAGACTTGCATCAGTGTGGTAAGGAGTTAGGAAAACAGTTTATTGCTGCTGTTTTTTTTCTAGAAGGTGTTTTCACCACTTCCCATTTACAGCATCAATACAGCAACATTTTGTGCAATGCCATCCATTTACATCATAAATTCTGGTGTAAGTAGACCTGTAGGTCCTTACTCGGTCAGGGTCTGATTGGGGCTGCACAGTGTGGGAGTAGAGTTTACTTTATCACTCCAAACAGGGACTAATAATTAGAGCAAATAAACTGAGAAGACAGATATGTTTGGCTGGTGCTAAAGGTTGCTGCTGAACGTTCTTGACTTCACCAAAGTGTCAGAGGAAGAATGAACTTTTCAGTCCTCTTATTTCTTATTTTTCATGTCTGACACATTTTACACATTAGCTTGACTCATTGAAATATCATCCATTCCCCCTGAAAATCATGGAAGTGACACTTGTTCAGTAGCTTTAATTATCTCAGCAGTTAATTAGGACGTTGGAAAGTCCCTTCTTGTGTAATCTGCTTTGACTGGCAGCACACAGGGAGAAGAGTCACCAAAGATGTTGTCAGATTTCAAGTATCTTCTGTCAGAGAATACAAGAAAAGCAAAAAAAGAAGAAGCTCATTTTAATATTTTTAAAATGCTCAGTGTCAGCGAGGCAATGCTGAGTGAAGGAATTGAAGTGAGAAAATCTTAATTTCTTTCCTGCAAATCAAATGGATAATTCCATCATGACACACAGATACTGATCGGCTTAGCAAGGCTTAAAACTACCTGTAAGCCTCAGATACCGTCACTGTGTCTAATTACATTATTGATCTATACGTGCTAGTGATTTAGTGTCTTTTTGCAGACATTGCGCAAGTGAAATTGCAGGAAAATGAGATTTTGGTTTATGTTGTCTTTTTTTTCCAGACATTGGA
>JAVQJX010070419.1:0-10546 GCA_036025115.1 Ambassis agassizii
TTGGTGAAATCTGAGAAATAAATATGTTAAAAATCCTTTCCATGCTTTTTTTCCCCTTCTGTTTGTTGTGATGTTTACACTTGAGGGACAAAGTTGCATCTCGTAAGCAAAACGCCATAACAGTTTAACCATACTGTAGATCCATCCATCCTTATCTGCTTCCTCCACAAACTGTTGCCACCACCTCCTTGGGAGCTCTTAGTGAAGAGTCAGAGACAACATATCTGTGGAGGCCACCATACTGTGAGTCACCAGCCAGGGAATGAGTGTCTGTTGGGAAAGGATGGGAGACGTCTTTAAGCTGTAGCCAGTGTTGAAGGAATTAGTCAGGAGATTATACACTCATCATTTTGGGATGTTTCCTACTCTGTGAAATGTGGTGCTGACTTAGAACATTTCCTCTGCAGTCCTGATGGCTCTCAAAATGCAGCTGACGAAGCTGCTGGTTTTCAGATCTTCTTAAGTCTGGGGACCCAGGAATTAAGCATCTGGCACTATTCTATAACTATTAACTGTAAATGTGAGGTCAGTGGGACAGATTTAACCTTGTGGTACTCAATTACTCATCTAGCCTGGAGGTATTGTATTGCATGTTTTACTAGTTGTTTGTTGATGATCTTTGCTTTTAAGACCACTGGAAAGCCCTGTATGTACTGACCTTCTCTCCTCTGTGATAGGCTGTTAGAAGAGTTTGAGAATCATATCGAGGAGCTGAAACAACTGGATGAGAAGATTCAGCGGAAGGTGGAGAAGCTTGAACATCAGTGTCACCGTGAGGCCAAGGAATTTGCCCACAAAGTACAAGATCTGCAGAGAAGCAACCAGGTGTGTTGCACGCTGAAAGGCGACCATTGACGCCCACCTTCTTAGCCTGCAGCTTAACGATTATTTTATCGATTACATCGTTTGTCTTTGTGTTTTTTATCATGTCAGGTGGCCTTTCAACATTTCCAAGAGCTCGACGAGCACATCAGCTATGTGGCCACCAAGGTTTGTCACCTCGGTGACCAGCTCGAGGGGGTGAACACGCCTCGCCAGCGGGCTGTTGAAGCTCAGCGGCTGATGACCTACTTCAATGAGTTCTTGGATGGAGACCTACGCAGTGATGTCTTCAATAACCCAGACAAGGTAAGTACATTGCGCACGTTCCTTCCATTTCTGTCAGTAGAGGTGTGTGCGTGTATGTGACCACTGATGAGGTCCCCCACTGTGATACTGCTGGAGGTGAGAATGAACAGGATTATGAGGTAAACCATCCATATTAATTTGTCAAGTTTATCCCTTTAGTTGGATCCCTCAGCTAATTTGGATTAATAAACTGTCATTTGCTGTCTGACAATAGCTGGCTGATTGACTAGCATGGATGTCAACATGCTCATGTCAAACATAATTGCATTTAGAGTGGGTTGTCTTGGAGTGAAAATTTGATAGGTCCTCAGCTCTGTGCCACAATACAGCAGGAAATGGCCCGTAGAGGGATGGCACATGTAGGAGCGGTGATAACAATGCAAACTAGGAGGTGAGATGCAGTTTCTGCAAATACAGAGGCCACACTGAAGTTACACAAGTGAGCTGTAAAAGTTCAATTCTGTAGTTTTATTCTGACAGGAGGGAGATGGGGTATGCTTTAGATTAATTCCTGTTAGTTGGAACACCATTAGTGGATGCAGAGAAGTGACTCTGGGTCTCAATCCCAGAGACTAAAGCTGGAGATGGAGCAAGTTTTCCAGAAAGGCATGCAGACATATCTGGCCAGATTCCTTTTCCTGAGCATACCTCCAGACGAGGGGAACGGAGGAAAGCTGCAAGTGAATAGCTGAGGGGGGATGGCTTTGCTAATCCTTCTGAAAGGGAGGGCTGGGCCGCCAGCGTGGAGACAAGTGCTGCTAAACCCTGACTGCAGGGAGACGGCTACATTACTTACATGGGATTTAGCTAATCTTAGCTGGGGGACAGATACTTAGAAAACCTTCGCCGAGCAGAAAGGCTGGATCCTCCTCACGGGAGCAGAGTAATGATGTTAGCTGAGGCAGGCATCTGCGGGAACAGAGAAGTTGCGGACGGCGGGCCTTTCGTAGGTCTGGGGCTTTTTCAGCCAGCATGTATGTCAGGAGGGGTGAGGGGGAGGGGGTTCTCGACAGGACTCCCTTTTTTAGACAGATATCCCTGGCCGGACAGATTATTGAAGGCGATTTAGACTCCTGTGGGATTATAGCCCATTCAGAAAAGGCATGCCAATAAAGAGTTGGATGTGCTGCTAAGTCAGGACTGCTGCTGTTGCTGCTGCCGCCGATGCCCAGGTGAGCACAGCCTGTCTGTTATCAGCTCCCTGTTAAACACAGGGAGGTGGAGGAGGGCTGCTGTAAGATGATGATTCCCCAAGTGGAGACACTGCCGGCGGCCTGCCCACTTTCTGTCTGCATGTCCACCTTACATGGTCCCGTAGTGCTCTCTCTCTTAGCCCCTCACCTGACACCCCCCCCCCCCTCTCTCTCTCACACACACACACACACAAAGTATACACGCATTCACTTTCTCTCCTTCTCTCCTTCAGATTAAGGAGGCTGCTGATATTATTCAGAAGCTGCATCTCATTGCCCAGGAGCTGCCGTTTGACAGGTGAGTCAGGTATCCTGGAGGCAGCTGTAGATATAAGCACTGAAAAACCCACTGAAGAACATTTCAAGAATTACACCATTGTTTCTAAAAATAAAAACCCTCATTCACTTTTTAAAGTTGGTATAAAATTAGTTTTTGACGTTTTTTTTCTGACAGATTTGCAGATGTCAAGGCAAAAATTGCAAGTAAGTTTCATCATTCAATTCAGGCCACTTCAAACTCTCTCTGTTCTGAATAGAACAGAAGTTTGCTACAGATTACATTATGTTTTGTTCATGTTCTGTTCGCATTCCTTCCCAGGTAAATACCACGATCTGGAGCGCCAGTTAATCCAGGAGTTCACTGCAGCCCAGCGCAGGGGTGAGATTGGACGTATGCGGGAGGTTGCAGCAGTTCTTTTACATTTCAAGGTGACCTAGAAGACATGTGATAATTGTAATAGATACTCAGTTCATACAAAACAAGCAAGCTTTTGAATGTAAAGTAACACCTGTGTCTCCTTTAAAAGGGCTATGCACATTGTGTAGATGTCTATATCAAGCAGTGTCAGGAGGTAGGTGCACAAGGTTTCTCTTACACATAATATTTCAGTTCTCTTTAGAAAAAAAAAAAACACATTTCCATGTTTGTCTTCTTGTGTCCTTTTAAGGGTGCCTACATGAGGAATGATGTGTTTGAAGACACTGCAGTCCTCTGCCAGAGGGTCAATAAGCAGGTGGGCGAGGTCTTTAGCAGTCCAGAGACTGTCATGGCCAAACTCATCCAGAACATCTTTGAGAACAAACTACAGGTATGACAGTGATAAATCATTTGTGTCACTAAGAAGAGCCTCATCTGTTTTACCACCAGTTTATAACCAGCTTTGTGTCTGCAGGCTCACGTTAAAGAAAAATTGGATGAGACACGACACTCTGATGTAGAACAGTACCTCAAGAACCTCTATGACCTTTACACCAGGTAATTAACTTGTTCACTTGTAAAACGATTCACGTCATGCCATTCAGTTACAAAAACATTGTTCTTATTTTTCCCAGAACCACAACATTGGCTACAAAGCTGACAGAGTTTAACCTGGGCTCAGACAAGCACACATTCCTGTCTAAGCTCATAAAGAGCATTTTTTCCTCATACTTGGAAAGTTACATTGACATGGAGCGGGAATACCTTCGCACACGAGGTGCTATGATTCTGCAGCGATACTATGATTCCAAGAACCATCAGAAACGCCCAATTGGCACTGGCAGGTCAGGTTCTTAATACATTTTTTTTACACAAAGTAAAGATTGGAGGATAATCACATATATTTGAACAAATATTATCTATTTATTTCTACAGTATTCAAGAGCTAAAGGAGCGAATCAGGCAGCGCACCAATCTGCCTCTGGGCCCCAGTATTGACACCCATGGGGAGACCTTCCTGTCCCCAGAGCTAGTTGTCAATCTGTTGCAGGAGACACGCCATGCCTTTGAGAGATGTCACAGGGTACTACTATTGTGCTGTCTGTATATTGGTACATATACAGTACATGAGTTTTGGGTGAAAGTTAAAGACTTCTTTTTCATTACTCAGCTTTCAGATCCTTCAGACCTGCCTAAGAATGCCTTCTCAATCTTCCTGCTGCTAGTGGAACATCTGTGTGTGGACCACATTGACTATGCCCTGGAGATTGGCCTTTCAGGTACATTAATGTAATTGACTGTGCTCCTAGTATGTCTTAATATTTTATATGGGGCTGTATAACAAAGAGGCAGTTCCAACAGCTAGTGGATCTAAACATTATCTGGTGTTCAGTTCATGAGATGCATTCTGCATTCAATAAATGAATCACTGATGTTTTAATGGTTTGATTATTTTGTCCTCACAATCTGAAAGAATTTCTGGTTTATACATTGCCATAGACAGTAGGCAGTAGTGCTCTTCTACTCTTTGTGAATCATACTGATTTATGGATTCACCTGCTTCTTACTTTTTGTCTCAATGACTCTGACGGAATGCGTCTTACTCCATTTCAGCTATTCCCTCATCTGATGCCAAGAATGCCAACCTGTACTTCCTGGATGTGGTTCAGCAGGCAAACTCTATCTTCCACTTGTTTGACAAGCAGTTTAATGACCAGCTCATGCCTCTCATAAGGTCAGTTAGTGATAACATTTTAGCGATCAAAAATGTTCTGATACATTATAAAAATCAATCACAAAATCTGTCTCTAGTTCATCTCCAATGTTGGCTGAGTGCTTGCACAAGAAGAAGGAGGTGATAGAACAGATGGAAGTGAAGCTGGACACAGGAATTGACAGGTCAGTACATTCAGAACAGTTGGCATTGGACACTGATTTCACATGAGGTGAAATGAGCTGATGTATGTTTTTTGTTTGTACAGAACACTGAACTGCATGGTGGGGCAGATGAAGCACATCTTGGCAACAGAGCAGAAGAAGACTGATTTCAGGCCTGAGGATGAAAATAATGTCATGATCCAGTACACTACAGTAAGCTTCCTTTACTGAGCTCACAACTTTAAATTATGATCTCCTTGTTGTCGGTGTTTTGAGCATGTTTCCCTGTGTGTGTATTCCCACCTGTCAGGCCTGTTCCAAAGTATGTGCCTACGTCAGTCGGCAGGTGGAACACGTGCGGAAGTCCATGGACGGTAAAAATGTGGACACAGTGCTGACAGAGTTGGGCGTTCGTTTCCACAGGCTCATCCACGAGCATCTACAGCAATACAGCTACAGCTCAATGGGAGGCATGCTGGCCATCTGCGACGTGGCTGAATACCGACGATGCGCCAAGGACTTCAGGGTGAGTGGGGGGGCATAGGTCCAGGATGTATTGGTCACAGGGCAAGCATGTCTCTGTATACAAAAGCTTAAACCTGTCATTAAAAGAAAAAGTTGTGTGAGAAATTATTTTAAAAAAATGTAATGCATTTACTATTGATCAAATAACAAGCTTACTCATCAGACATGTTGGTAGATAGGACATAGTACATTTGAGTAACAGTGAAGTTCTTAGTAATAGTTTTTCCTCCTGTCTTCTCTTTAGTATTCCAAAGAAAATAGGCAAAAATAAATGTAATGTACTTATTTTGCAAATACTTGTCATGACTGTTTACTGTGGCTGTCTGTCCTTCAGGTCCCTCTGGTGCTCCAACTCTTTGACACACTCCATGCCCTTTGTAACCTTTTGGTTGTTGCTCCCGATAACCTGAAGCAGGTATGTTCTGGTGAACAGCTCACCAATCTGGACCGCAACCTCCTGCATGCCTTTGTCCAGCTCAGAGTGGACTACCGATCAGCCAGACTCGGCCGACACTTCAGTTAATGACTGATTCACCACCTCGCTGTGCTCCGTCCAGCTAACTACGTTTCATATGAGATGATGCACCTTGAAGATACCCGCTAAACAGGCATACAGACTATACTGGGATGGCTTTGTGCATCAGGAGACAAAGGCCACTACTCCATGAATGTGGGAAATGTGCATTTTACTTCTCCAAACTGAAATGTAAATGTCTATTGAACTGAGATTAATTCATTGTGTTTTTTTTTTTAAATACTAATCCATCACCAATCAATGTGGCAAAGATATCGGACACATGACTAAGTTGATGATTTTTGTTTCTGTGCTTATGTAAAAAAAAAAAAACACAAAACCTTTTGATGGTGCCAAATATATTAGTTCTGTGGCTGCAGTTGTGCACAGACCCAAAAGCTGCTTTAAAGGAGACTGTCAACATCAGGCCTGCAGTAGCATTGTATACTTGGAACAGCTTCCCTTTGTAATGAACTGTAGGAGACCCAACAGAGACAGCCTGACCAAGCATGAGAGGCAGATCTGTCTGGGTAAGAGAGACACATGACCACCTCTGCAACCTTTGATCCTAGACACAATGTAGAGGTCAAGAGGCCATCACTTAGAAGTGTGATCTGAACTATAAACCGGTCTGAGAACCTCTCCTGAGGTTTGGGTGGTCCTCTCATGGCTCAGATGATGGTGTGATGGGTCACTGAATATGTGTCACTGTAATTGCACAGATCAACACTTGCTCATCCAGCAGTGCACACAATCCAAAGACATTGTGGGCTTGATCTGTAGTGTTTCTGGGTCAAGGGACACTGAAATGTTGACCTATGATGATTAAGGAAATAAACTAGAAGGGGCATCTTCACACAGCTTATTGGAGGTTCACACTTCTGCACTAAGAAATCATGTCCTTGATGCCTGTCTCCTACAAAAGCTGCTCCCTCCTGTACTACTGTTTACCTTAATTATTAACTCAATAAAAATATGTTGCATTTTATTACTGTCCACAGATATCCTTTTTTGAATGGAGAGATGTGAATAGAAAGTTAGGCCAGCTCTCTCTGCAAATGTCACTTTCAAAGTGAGATGAAATGGGGTTTCTTTCTATAGAAGTCATCAAGTATTCATAGGAATTCTTGCCACCAGAGTAAAGTTCTTTCTTAGACTTCAGGAAGTGAGCAGAGCCAGAGGGGATTAGATATCTACGAGTTGATGAATTGTGTGCAGTAGTCATGGACTGGGGGAGAGCTGGGGAGATAGAGACGGCTGAGAGCTCAGTTCCAGCGCCGGCTGGTTAGTGTTGTGTAGAAGGTACACACAGGGCTGTGCAAGTTCAAACAACATAATTAATTAGGCTAATATTAATATTATCAATGCCACATAAATTCAATTCTCTCAGCCCTAATCACAACTGGATAGCTTGTAAAAATTATTTTGTTAGGCCCTGATGCAAACAGTGGGTCTTTTCCAAACATTTGAAAACTATTTGTTTTTGCAGCGATTAATGTGCGTGGTGCGGGAAGGGGTTGGGGAGAGCCGAGCCGGGCCAGAGACGATAACTGGTGTGGAGACGAAGGCAGAGGCGCAGCCTGGCCCCAGGGACTCCCAACACAGGCACATGGAAGAGGGGGAGGGATGTGTTTTTTGGGGTGGGTGTTTGAGCAGGTGGAGGGGATTAGTAATACTGTCAACACTGGAGAGCTGGATAAGACTGTCCTCTCTTAGTCGTCAGTTTGAGCAGCTCTTGCGTTCAGAAACATAAAGACTCCAACACATACAAATATACAGGGGAGTAAGGACAGGAAATGAAAACTTGCAGTTGCTCCACCTTTGATATTAACCTCTCCTTAACTCTTTAATATTTCTAAGCATCGCACTAACCATAAATTATCCCAATATTCCTCTGCTTTCTCAAATCAAGCTTTGGTTTATCTATAGTGAAAGAAAAGGAAACTGCTATTAACTGCTAATTACATCAATATTCAAGTTAAGGCTCAACTCATTATTGTTGTCCTCTCATCCATTGACTACATACACCCTCAGTTTCTTACCATTCTTCATGCTCCTGTCCTCTGCCAAAGCATCAGCCGTAGTTTCCTGTTTGTCCACTCCTTCTGCACACCAGGCTAGTCATCCCAACATCCCATAAATCCTCGCTTTCGGCGCATTGCTGCTCCCCCAACTAGGCCGGCCCTCTCTCTGCCTCCTGGAGCATTGACAATAAAGCATTACAGCAGTCAATCCATGTCAACAACAGCTTTGCTTAATTCCTACTAAACACGTTTAAACTAAATCTTCACCTAATGATGCATAATGATTTGCTCTTTAGTGTGCCTGTGGCTCATATCAGTTTTTGCTGGTTTATTACACCTGCCAGTGGAAAGATGACTCAGGTGGTCTGGGATGGTATCAGGGATTCCCATGGAAACTAGAGTCCCAGCTGAGTGTTCTGGTCTTGTGTGGGTAAATATCTATAAAAAACAATATTCTTGTCATCATGCAACAGATGTGCTCTATGTCAAGTGACAAATCGTGAAAATAATTTAATGCCCAGTAATTATGAATACATACACTCGTTTTTTTGGTCCCTTTCAGATCTGTTCTTCAGGATTCCTCTGTGGCGATGGCACACAGCCAGGCCCTCTGATGAGATGCAGATGTTGCCCTGGCCTTGACCTCCTGCACATATGATGCCAGGGCCAAAAAGGCACAGGTGCCACACCGCCTTCAGTCTTGGGCAGCTGAGGGCTGCACTGTGCAGGATGTAAATGGTGCCAACTCTCCTCCCCTGCTCACTTACCTCACTTGCTCTTATTACCAAGGTCTAGTCTGATGGGGCTTGATGAAACTCCTCCCTTGGTTCCTGTAATCAAGCAGAAGCATCCTTTTAATGACGCAAACCTTGTATATTTGTTGTTTTTTTCTCTTTTTTTCGTCTGCCCTCCCCCATCTCCTGTAAAAACACTATTAATTCTGTGCCGTATAGTGGAGTGTTTTCCAGTGCTATTTCCTGGCCCGGTGCCTGTGCCTTGCTCTCTCTTGGCTGGGTTTGTCTGGTTGACTGCTCCACAGGAACAGACTGGCACTCTAGCTGAGGGCTCCAGGGTCTGCAAACACAATCCACTAAACATGTCTCCATGTGAGGAGACATTCTCCTTCCTAAATATGAAGCAGGAATCCTTATTTGATGCAATATTAAGCACACTTCAAAGGATGTTATGATACTTGTGATACAATGCTTTAATGTCTATTGGTCTAAAATTGCATTTGTGCATCAATTCTGTTCAATTATACAATACAGTATACACCACTGATGGTGCATTAGCATGGAACTGTATCTAAAAATGAGACAATATAACAAATGGATTCTGATGGTTGGGGGACTTCAGCGCTAAACACATTCACTCACTGGGCAAACAAACATCTGTTACGTTTGTAAGGCCTATGGCCCTCCGAACCCACTGATGTTGAACCAAGCCTGCGCTCATGCCAGAGAAACAAATGAGGTCTCTCTCTCCTCCACTGGAGATGAAACACTGCATCACCAAAGCATGTGCATTTGTCTAATCAAGCTTTTTGCCTGCGGCTACATCGAATGTAAATGAATAAGCTTGTGCGTGCCAGGCAGCCTCTATTTCTGTTCACACTAGTTGTGTTTGATGATGAAACGGTGCAGTGAACATCAGACAGAAGGGGGCACTAGTGCTCCAGTGTTGCTCTCCTCCCCTGCGGAGCCCTCTCTTTCCTCAGAGCTTCTCACAATGGGGATCTGCCTGAGGGGGGAAATGTTGCTTTTTTAGGTCTGTGAGCCCATATCCCTTAATCCCCAGCCATGATTGACAATCATGATTTAGGGTATATGGTGTCCCATTCTAATCCACGAGCAATGATTTCATTTGCATACCTTCCGTACGTGGCCTCATTTTGGAGGAAACGGCTGCCTTTGTAAGTGATACAGAGAGAGAGGGAGAAAGCTGAGATAGAGAATAAGGAGGAGAAAGAGAATGGATGGGGGAATGTTTGTGTATTTTTTTGTCTTCTTTTTTTGCCAGAAGAAAGATGAGAGCAGCCTTCATGCCTAAGCAAACGTTTCTGTATATATTTTTCCTCTGCAGCACTTTCTCCTGACACACACAAAATACATGTGTATATTCAAAGTCACACCATCAGTATATTTAGAAATGTAAAGATGTATGGTGACACAGAGGAACACACAGAGATGCCTCCCTCACACGATGCAAAACTAAATTGCTATTTGCTCATTTTATAACCAAGTCAGGCTTAATTATAATCATGGGAGTTTGGGAGTTACCGTATAATCTCTAGAAGGTATTAAGAATTTCCCAAAGCACACCACAATGAAAAAGAAACAAATACAAATACGTACAATTATTTCCCAGTCATAACACCCAGGGGAGTGTAAATCAAATGATGCTCAGTGTTTGGGATGCCCACAGAGACCCTTTATCCTCGCTTTTTATCTACTGAGGAAGTAGAATAGAAGTGAAACACTGGAGAAAAGGTCAAAAGGGTCATATTTGTGTTTAAGGTGAAGGCACAAATTATAAAGATCATTAAGGTGACATGTATACTTTAATTTATGGTTCAGTTTTGTTTTAA
>JAVQJX010070439.1:0-23675 GCA_036025115.1 Ambassis agassizii
CACACACACACACACACACACACACACACACACACACACACACACACACACACACACACACACACACACACACACACACACACACACACACCTGCCCCTCCCTCTCCCCCAAAAAACCCAGTCACTGGCGTGAGTGTAGAGAGTAGGCTGGCGAAGAGAAGTGCTTCGTTTGTACGTCCTCGGACAGAAGATGATCGACTCCTTGTAGTCTCTGTGTGAAAGAGTGCTTGGACGGTAGAGTCTGTGGCTTCATATTGCACGTCACTTGAAATGGTGTTTTGCAGGTGGAGTGGGCGCGCGAGGGGGGGAGGGGGGGGGGCGGGGGGTGCCACAAGTTGAGGTTTTTCCACAACATCAGTGAGAGGGTCTGAGACTGAGACCAAACTGCGAGTTACCCGCAGATGAATTGAGGTGCTTTTTAAGTGTTTCGTCTTTACAGTTCCATAGTAATAGCAGTGGTTCTTTTTTTTTTTGTCGTCCTTTAACTGTACATGCGACAAACCCCCACCCCACCCGAAACTCCCTCCCACAAGATAAGATTGACAGACACATTTGAATAATATCATTTCATAGCTTTGTTTGCAATGGTTCATGAAAAAAAAAACACTACAAAAATAAATGGCTTGAACAAGGCGAATAAGAGTTGCATCATTCCCTTTATAAATGTTGTGTGGGGAACTTTTATCTGCTTGCAAAAAAAAAAAAAAAGCACTGAAGTTGCGAGCTGTGGTTGTTTATGTCAAGCCGCAGCAGCATGTACTCTTCCACTCAAGTTTCACTGGCTCAGAAATAAGGGTGTGCAAGTGTCCGTATGCTTCTTCACCAAGTACACAGAGTGAGTGAGGATAGCAGGGCAGGAAATAGTTTAAGGCTAACATTAGTGCTGAGAGAAAACAAATGTCGAGTCTGGACCAGCTGAAAGTTTGACAACCTCTCTGATTGAAGGGTTTTACTTTGGGAATGATGCCTTTTTTTTCATGGATCTCTGAGGTGCAGTATGATAACGCAAGTTTAAGGTGGCAGCTCATCACTGTGTCAGTTTGACTAAAGAATGTTTCTCACACACACGCACACAAAAAAAAAATCTTCCTGCGACTCCAGAAGTAAAAGCTGAACACTGTAACCAGAAATCTCTCTGCGAGATTCACAACAGAACTGCAACTGAAATGCTGTTAAAAACATAAAAGAGTAGAGGAGGGGAACAAGCAGCGAAGATGTAGCCTTGTCCTCCTCTCATCTCTTTACTTCTCTGATTATCTCCACATTGATTTGCAAGGTTTTTGCTCCTCTTGACGTTTGTTTAGCCTACATGGACTCCCCGCTCAGCAGGTCCCCAGGCAGCAATGTATTGATTGGGGTGGGGCTCCCCATCACCCGTCCTTCCTCGCCACTTGGGGGTCCCCACAGGCTGGAATACTGCTGAACGCCACCCCAAAGCAACTCGCCGCCCGTTTTTGTTCCGCCTGCACCCAGGCCGCTGCTACTGCTGCTGCTGCTGGCGCCATTGTTGTTGTTCCAGTGGGGTGAATGACCAATGGGATGAGAGGCTCCAGTCGCGGTCCCGCCCATCCTCGTCTGATTGGCGCCTGGAGTGGCCTGCCAGCTGGTTGTTCCTCCCAGTGACTGGCCCTGTGCAAAGAAGCGGTTCACTTCCTCTTCCCCGGCAAACTCTGCCAGGATGGTGGTGTTTCCCAGCACACACCTGAACAAAAGGACAGAAGCATAGATTAATGTTACAGCTCTTTAAAAAAAAAAAAAAATCAACCGGATCAAAGGTAACATGAACATACATGTGCAGGGACTTCTGAGCCTTGGCAGCTTCGTCCTTTGAGCTGTAGCGCACCACAGCGTTTCCCTGTGTCAGGTTGAGGTGGAATGTGATGAGGGGGCCGTGCTGCATGCACAGTGTACGTAGAGTCGAACCATCAATCTGAAAAATAGCATCATTTGTTACAGTGTAGCTACAAAACAACAGATACAGCTGTAAGAAAAGAGCAGAGGAAGCTTTTACCTGTGGAGTGAGGTTCCTTAAAACCAGCCAGCTACTGGTCCTTGTGGAGCTGTCAGTGTTCCACGTGTTACCTGCTGTGTATGACAAGAGGCATTTAGTCTGAAACTAAACTCAGCTAGCTAGCAGCAGGCAAACAAGTGCTTTTTAAGGCGTTGCTGAACCTGCCTGTTCTGCACTTTCACAGACAGACACATTAAAGAGCCTCCTGTGTATATGCATGCTGATACTCAATAAGCCTGTTGAAACTAATCTTGTAGAAGGAATCATGACAAATTTAGATCCTAAAACTGTTTCACAACAATTTCACTCTCAGAATACCTGTGGTGTAAGAGCTGCTCCAACCTTGAGCCAGACCCAGAGAGCTGCCCCCCCAGGTGGAGGAAGGCTTTGGGTTGGTGAGGCCAGGTGGGGGGCGGGAAGGGGCTGTGTTGTTGCTCCGAGGGCCTTGTGGGACCTTCCACAGCTCGTGGGACAGAGAGGCCTGGCTGTGAGAAATGGGGCCTGGAGACCATGTAGATTTCATCTCTGACAGTTTACCTGAATGAGAGAGAGGAGGGTCAAAGTTTCATTACCTGCTGGAATACAGACAGCTCCTCCTACAGGAGGAAGTCCTGCAGAGCAAAATGTGGCATATATTTTGCCTTTCACACACCTTAAGGAAACTTAACACATAAACTTAAACGTTTTTTTTGACAGCCTTTCATGCACATTAGTCTGTGGTCCCTGCTTTTATGTGTGAGTGTATGTATGAGGTATGTTTGACAGACAAACAAAGACACTTATTTCAATCAAACCCACAAGGGAGTTATAGTACATCAGGGAAAACAAGTTGCACTACTGTCCTCTGTTTCACTCGTCATGCCACAAACAAAAGATACACTAACACCACAGGGGAAATATATACTGCATGAGACGCAAAGCTGGCAGGGGAAGAGATCAAATGAAGGTCATATTTATCAGGAACAGTGACTTGAATGAAGCAGGAGAACTATGGTTCTCCAGTGGATGGTTGACTCTTCGGGTGTTACATTACAGGAGAGGAGGAGGACAATGCTGATCTGCAGTGAATCAGTGTTTCCATATACCTGCATCGTCCATCTCCGGGGACGAAAGACTGAACGAGCTAGTGTAGGCACTGACTGGCCAATCAGTGGAAGGAGGCAGAGCCTTGGTCTGAGATGAAGTGGGAGAGGAGCCTAAGCCGACAGCAGCAACACAAACAAATAGACACAAAGAAATAAGGAAAAAGAAGCAGAAAGAGAAAATGGAGCAAAGAAAAAAAACCACACTACTAATGGTGATAGTAATTTCATCAAGAAGAGAAAACCAGTAAATGACAATGAAGAACAAAACAATAATAAAAAGCAGGCTCTCTTTAGTACACAGACACACGGCTTGTTGTGTTTAATTTTACTTGTACGTCAGCCCGTTCTCACCTCCACTCCGGTCACGTAGCAGGTAGCGGTTGACATCTTGGATGTTGGTGTTGATGGTGGGTCCACTGGGGACACTGCCTGGTGTCACATTGGGGTCAGTCTCTGGGTCAATGTTCTGCAGGCCCTTCCAGGGTACACCAGGGCAAAATTCTGAAAACAAAATGCTTTTCTGATTATCAGGACATAAAAGCATTGTTTCTGCATGCACAAACCGAGATGTCAGCAGGTTTGCACCAGAAGCTGTCACCTATAAAAAATAACTGATTGTTCTACCTGGTGGCCAGTTAATATTGGTCCCATTGGCCATCTTATCACTGCTGCTTTTGCCCTGTCCCCAGCTGTCTGGCGGGACCAGGGGGCTGGTTGGAGAGTCTGAGCTGGTCATCAGGTTGTAAGGACTGTATGAGTCGTCCAGCTGAGGCGGCTTACCCGGAGTGCCCAGACTGGCACCTAAGAATCGAACAACAAGAAAGTCTAAGGATAAAAGCTGATTTATTTTTTCCCCATCAAATATATTATGTAAATATATTTACATCAGTAAAAAAAAAGTTACTGCACAGTGAAACCTGATTAACCATGAATCAGGATTCCCTTTCCTTTCTCACCATGCTTGCCGAGGTTGGGCTCTAAAGGAGAGGAGTTTCCAGAGAGGCTTTCAATAGAGTTGGGGTGCGTCCACTGTGAGAGGCGTGATTGGGGTTGAGGGGGTTCCTTCAACGACAGGCCTCCCACGTCCATGCAATTTACATTCATGTTTGGATTCAGTCCAGCTGTGGACACAGATAGATATTACCACATGGGTCCTATAATTTCATCATTTTAACATTCATTAAGTGAGGCTGTTACTCACAGAGAGAGTAGGGGCTGTATGTGTTGGGAGATGACTGCGGCTCTTTGGTCTGCAGGTCAGGAAGGCCTGGAGCCTGGGGGTGACCTGGAAATGAGTCCAGGGTGGATTTGGCCCCACCAGGATGCAGGCCTGAGTGGGAAGGGGGCTGCTGTTGCTGCTGCTTCATCAGCAGTGCCTGGGCCAGCTGACGCTGGTGCTGTTGGATCTGCTGCTGCATGTTATTGATTGTACGTGCAACCTGGGATGACATCATAATGAAAATACGATTACGGTCTACTGTATAACGTGCAGGAGTTACAGCTGATGTAACCAATGATGGGAGTTTCCTTTTCATCATTTAAGCAAAACTATTTATAGTAAGCAAAATTAGAGTACTTGAAAGAGGCTGAGGGCTACTGTAAAAACAAATCCCTTTTTGTCCTCAGAATTGAGACTTAATCAAGAGATGAGGACAGAAAGAGAAGAGAAAAACTTACTTGCTGCTCTTGTTGTCGAAGGGGGCCAGAAACATTGCGTTGCGCCTGCAACATCTGCTGTTGCAACTGTAAACGCTGGTACGCCTGTGTAACGATACAAGCATGATTTATAAGCAATTTGTAAGTGAAACAGCATTGTATAAATGGCTTAATCCGTAAGATTTAACAAAATCTAACAAAAAAGTTCAACCTCTGTAAAAATGCTCTTTAAACACACTCTCATAACAGACAGCAGACTGTATGACACTCACCAGTTGCAGCTGGTAAAGTTGATTCAGAAGGGTCATATGTTGAGGATTTATTGGTGAGGTTAAAAGTGCAGGATTCAAACCAATGTTTTTTGCTGCAAACTGTAAGAGCTGTGCTTGAACCTGCGTAATATCAAATAAATAAAATAATCTACAAACAAAATATCTTAACAAAATGTAATGACATCAGTTTTTATAATTTAACATCACTTGAAACGTATGTATGTATCTATCAGTATGAGTATACCTGAGGGGAGAGAAACTGAGGCACTTGAGCACGTAGACTAGGCTGAGAGGAGCTGAGAGGCGGCACTGGCGGCTGAGGAGGTGGCTGCGGCTGCTGCATGGCCCGGGCTTGTGCTGCTCCACCAACGCCAAACATTCCACTCTGCATCTGCCAGACAGTGAGTGAGGGTCAAGACAGAACCAGCCAAACAAACTAGTACAAAGTATCACCACTTTCCCTGAAACCAAATACCTACGTTGATCAATTATTGTAACAACTTACCTTATCCATGAAGGGCAAGCGGGGTTCTGTCGAGGGGTCTTTGGAGAGAAGCGGAGGTCGAGGGCAGCCCAGGGGCTTGCTGATGAGCCCGTTGTTGTAGTCATGTCCGGCTATCCCCATCCCACGCTTGTCCAGCTCTGTCTTTTTCTCAAGTAGGGCACTCATGGCCTGATCCAGGTTCATGTTGTTGCTCTTCAAAGCCTCCTCTGCTGGATCCCTCTGGGAACACACAAGAAATATATGCTGTTGTAAAAATGTTCCTTTCATTGCTAATTTACAGAAGAAACTGTAACTTGAATGTCAATCAACTCACAGGGAAGCCCATGTCTGTCAGCTGTTTGATGAGACGATTCATGATCCAGGCATCCTCCTGCTTCCCAGAGACCTTAGCCTGGGGAAGAGAAGCAGATTTGCAAATGTCAAATAAAGGGCTAAGGAACTTGTCAATGTGTAGGCTGCCCTGCTTCACACCTTCTGAGGGACCTTTTTGGATGCATTGCTCCAAGAGTTACAGGAAGAGTTGCTCTCCTGGGAGGCAGTGCTGTTCCACATGTCTCCCTCCTCTGCATCCCACTGACCACCTGACAGACTCAGCTCTTCACCTCCACCTCCCCATCCATCTTGCATAGGTTTGGGCACTGAAAGAACCACAAAAATGTGGCATGTTTTAAGCATATTTTTTGCACATTTTTATGCAGGCAAATCTTTATTCATGAACACCTTTATTAATAGCTTCTCTTTTGTTGGGTTCAAGTATAAGTCAAGCATCGAGCCCAGTGGCATCCAGCCCCAATTCATTACAATACAAAAATTACAAAGTCACTCTGTAACACTGGAACCACTAGATGTCAGTGTTGGTATATTGATGTCTACTGAGAAATATTTATTTCTTTATATTATTTTTTCAGAACATTGTTAAAAGCCATTTACCAGGTTTGCAGGATGCAGACGTCATTGCTGGGTTTCCCCTGCCATAGTTGTCTGGGTTGCTTTCTCCCCAGCCCCCACAGTTTCCAGTGGGTTTGCCCCAGGCAGAGGTTCCATTGTCCACGCTGACGGGAGAAGGTGCAGGTTCCCCCCAAGAGCTCTCTGATTTAGTGTGGGAGCTGGGTACCTCTCCCCACCCTGATGGACAAACAAGGACAACTGCATGTCAACATATTTCAAAGTACACAAACTGGCATCTATATATAAAAAGAAAACGCTACAATGAGATGATATGCACATCTAAAATACACTATTAATATGAGAGTGCATGCTGCTCTTTCACAAATGGCAATTAGTCTGAAGCTAATGAACAAATTAAAAGAACATTCATATCAAAATCAAATTTTCAGTTGTTTTGTGTATAAAGAAGTTCATACAAACTTGCTCACACTGTGGTCTGGGGATTTTCTATAGTTAGTTCTTTGAGAACTCAAGGTCAAGTGCAATCTATATTTTTTTCATAATGAAGATAAGTAGTAGAAGCAATCTGTCTAATATCTGACAAAATTTGATTTAACTTGGCGTTTCTCTGCCTCTTGTAAATACTCCGTTTATCCTTTTGGAGTGTGAAGGGACAGCCATGCCGGGAGGCTGAAACCTGTTCTCGGCTTAGGAGGATGCTTGATGAAGGGAGGAGATGCCCATTTAAGATTTGGCGCAGCCCAATCCCTTTTGGCATGAACGACACAGTGCTGTCTCTGGGCCTGCAGCAGTGCCAGGCTAAGCTTAGCTCCGCTCTCTCTCCAGGGAAAGGTCAAATCCTTAAGGCTGCTCCAAAATTATAGTTAACATTCAGGGGTCTGGTGAGACAGATACAAAGATCTAAACCAGGCATAATGAGACAAATGCTCTTGTTTCTATCACAATTTAGTGATGAACAGTGAGAATTTACTGTTAAAAGCTTTTAAGCCACGGTCAGCAAAGTGATCTGCTATCAGGTTTATTACAATCCAATGTAGATTCAACATGTAGGGTCAAGTGAGGGACAGCAGGGGGTGTCTGTCCCTTGTCAGTGCCAAGAGGCTTGCTCCACCTCCTCCCTTCAACAACTGACAGATGGTGGCTCCCATATAATCACACACTTCCGATCTGTCTCAAACAGTTTGTAGTGAACCAGTATTTTCATGGAGCACTTTGTAAACAGCATTCTTGTGCCTCTTTTGGATACCCATGTGAGGTTGCCAGGGATACCCACACAATCATGCCCAGTGTTGTGAAATGTGAGAAGCCTCATGGAGGGCCAGGGCTGTTACTGCCTGACTGATTTAGATAGTTGATTAGATGTAAATCCAGAGAGTGCAAACTAGGTCAAGATTTTACCTTTAAGTGGATCAACAGCTTGCGGCTTAATAGTGCACTGTGTTAACTACCTAACCAGCTTTTATGTTTGACACCTTTACTCTGAAGCAGGGAAAAACAGAGATTCAAGCTCATTTACTACTAAAATCAAATCAGCTTTAAAATCTGAATATTGTTAATGACTGTGAACTATTCAACTCCTTTGAATGACTGAACTATGCAGCACAACTACACACTGCAAAATCAGAACATTAAGTTGTCTTACCTTGAGCTATCAGGGGACCTCTGTTGTGAGACGGCCCAGACTGATGTTGCACAGTATGATCCATAGGCCCACTGGTAGGACCTGGGTTTGGGGTATTTTGGCTATGATTCTGTAAAGGTGCAGGCGGAACATGAAACTGGTGATTGTGAGAGTGGGGCTGGTTGTTGCTGGGACCAGGCGGGTTATTGCCTCCAGTAGTAACTTTTGCCTGGGACATTCCTGGATTGTTTCTATCCCACAGATTTACTGCCTTGTTGTAGGTACCGGGGTCACCCCAAGCAGAGGTCCCATCATCTATTTCCATCTTGCGTCGAATTGAAGGGGGGGATGGATCTTCCCAGCCTGTAGGCTCAGCTGTGGCCTCCTGCTTACTACCAGACCAGCCACTAACTGGCTTCACTGAACCTGAGCTGCTCCAAGAGCCCATGGCACTTCCTCCACTATTACCACTGGGCCCTTCTTGAGGCTTGGCCCCCCATCCTTGATGAGGGCCAGAGGGACATTGGGGAACCGACTCACCCCAGCCCCCATTTCCTCCAGATCCAGATATCCCAGGTCCTGAAGTAGACATTCCCCAGCCACGTGGGTTTTCTTTCCAGCTCCCTGCCTCTCCCTCCCATCCAAGATTAGTGGGACTCTTTTTGTTTTCTTCTTGTTCTCCCCAGTCTCCTGTGCTATTGCTTCCTCCACTTTTGCCCCAGTTGTGTGGTGCTTTGGGTTGCTCTCCCCATCCCTGGGTGGTGGACTTAATGTTAGACTCATCCCATCCTCCTGACTTCTCCTCTCCCCATGACTGACCCCCGTTCTTGGGTATGCTGTTGGTGGGGCCTCCTGCTGGAAGATTCCTCCAGCCACCAGGGCCGCCTGGTGGCTTAATGTTGTTGGGTGGCTCTCCCCAACCACCGCTGGACTGGGTGGTAGTAGCTATGCTCCCACCCCAACCAGAAGCTCCCTGAGAACCAGGCACATCATTTTTGCTTCCAGGGTCAGTCCTCTGACTGGGAACTGTGTTAGTGTTAGAGGGCCCCTGGGCATCCGTTGGAGTGGTTGGGCCAGAGCCCCATGATTCAGTGCCTGCATCATTTTTACGTTTTGTGTCATTCATATCCCAGGAAGTGTGCTGGCGAACAGGAGTTTGTCCCCAGCCAGTGTTGCACAGCACCCTGGGGTCCAGATCCTGCGCAGGTGGCAGTGGAGCTGGATTACCTCTGGACGAGCGGTCTCTTCTTTGTGGATGTCCTTCCATACTGTCACTGCTCCCTTCACTAGCACCAGCTGTGCTCACAGCTCTGCTCCAGGGACTTGCCTGTGAATCCTGGGGAGGAGAGCTAGGTGCATCCCAGCCTCCTTGGGCCTCTTCAGTGTGCTGCTTCCCCCAGCCTCCGGAGTTCCCTGCTCCTCCTCCATGACCCCAGCCAGAATCCCAGCCAGCGGCCTCTTTAGATGACGTTGATTTTGGGTTGCCACTATTACCCCATACAGAGTTACCATCCTCTCCATTGACTTGTGAGACTGCTGGTGGTGGTGGTTGGCCCATGGAACCCACACCTACAGGTGCACTACCCCAGCCAGTCAAGTTGTGGATGGGGCTTGGGGGTTCCTGCTTATTAGTGTGATTTGGTCCATCACTTTTAAGGTTCTGAGGTTCTGAACTGAAAGACACATTCGTGGACTGGGAGGGGTGTGGCTCTGAGGCATCAGAAGCCATTATGGTACCCCAAGCACTGCCAATCCCCGAGGAGTTGCTGTTAGTGTTGGCTCCGGTACAGGTGCTGGTCTGGGCTGGTGGGGGGCCAGGTGGATTACAGAGGTTGGGTGTAGGCTGTGGAGGTGAAATGGTGTTGGCTCCCCCTGAGCTGCCTCCCCCTGTGCCACCCCCATCGTGTCCCAACATGGGCCAGGCAGATGGGTTGGCATTAGGGTTAAGGTTCAAGTTAAAGTTGGTGGTAGAGGATGATGAAGGAGAACCCCAGCCCCTGCTGCCTCCACCTCCTCCCACGGGGCTGTCACCCTTCCCTTCACTACCCACTGAGGACTGAGGGGTGCAATGGGAGGGTCCGGGTCCAGAGCCCCAGCTGCGATTGGTTGCAACCTGATTAGAGAGCATGCTGGTTCCAGTATGATTGGCAGGGCTGGGCCCACTGTTGGCTTTGCTGCTTAGGTGGTTGGCAGGGAAGTGGCCTGTCTGGCTATTGGCGCCTGTGGCCATACTCACTGTACTACTACTGCAAGTACTGCTGCTGCTGCTGCTGCTGGTCAGGTGACCAGAGTCACTGTTCAAAGGGCATCCTCCTGGAGGGGCCTGGCTCTGGCTGAGGGTAATAGAAGGCCAAGCCTCTGTGTCCCTCTGGTCAATGATCAGTTGATCCCAGCTACTGAGATTGGTGGAAGATGCAGCACTTGTGGAAATCCTGTTGACTGGCAGGTGTCCCCAGAGGGGATTATCATACTGGGCTCCCTGGCCACTCTGTGGGGGCAGTTCTGTTTGTGAGTAAAGAAAAAGCACAAAAAATGGCCATGAGCACAAGCAAGTGGATGAAGGCCACGTGTTACATACGTCATCACACCCACATTAGCTTACTAAGACTGAGACACCATGGCAACATGTAAGATGTCTACTTATGTATACATTCACTTCAAAAGATGCCTTATTAATGAAAATAAACACCACCCACACAGGAAAATGACTAATATAATACTAGAGAAAATAATGCAATTTGAAAATCATGTAACCATTGCACAGTTCATTTGTCACACACTTTTTTTAATATAAGTATTTCAGACATGAAATACTTATATTAAGAAATCAAATGTAGCAACTGTGGAAAATTAAATGCTTTGAATGTGTTTTTTTACATTACCCGTTTAATAGTCATTCTGGACTGCTGTGCATTGTGTTGTTACTCTGATATCAAATCACCAAGTCTGTCTACAGAGCGTCTTTTGTGTCACAGTGTTGACTTCCTGTTTACTTAGTTTACTCCGAAAAAATGCCAGCTTAAGTGGATCATGTTGGACTACCTATCAACGATAGTAGCAGCAAACCATGAATAGAAGAAAATGATTCTACCAAGCAAACCAATCTGTTGAGGTGGTGCACATCAAGGTACACCCAAGCTATAGCTATTTGACACAGAAGGAAATTATGCTAAGCTACATCACACTACTAGACACACCCAGGAAGGAACTCTACTCACTCACCACAAAAATCATTTTTTGATCCAAACAATTGCTCCTAAAGTAACTTAAATAAGGTTATTTTTGTTTAACTGAAAGTTAGAAAAATTAATTTCATGATAGCATTTAAAGGTTGCTTATTATTACATTACTGTTACATTTGTATATTACACTGGATTCTTGTATTCCAAACTCTGGGGGTGATAAAATGACAACATAAGTGGGTGTAAGTATTTCTTTTTTTCTTTTTTTTTTCAAAAAAACATCATGCCAGATTAGATGAGATTTTGTCAGCCAAAGGCACTAACTTTACTGCCGTTTTTTTCCCCAACTTTTGACGTCTGTGGAAAAACTCTTCAGCCCTTAAACAACCTAGGGAATTCCGTCAAGATGCCAGCCTCCATCCGCTGGTACAAGCTTTCTGACAACTCAAAGTACTCCTCTAAGAACTCTGTAGAGGGAGTTGAGCGACCTCCATGGAATTCCTGCATAGACTGTCTTGTTACAAAGTAAGTCTAAATCCAGCCCATGACTCCTTAACTGGTGCCACCTCACTGCCTCATTCCAGCTGTCCTTCATGCTGCTGTTGTTTACATGCATGCAAATACACTAACTGTATTAAACCTATGTGAGGTAAGTGACAGTGTGTACCACCTCCTGTTTCCAGGCTTACTTCAATGCTTGTAACTGCAGAGAAGAGAGAGGACACAGCAAGAGGGGGGGAGGGGGGGCACTGTGTTTCTGATACACACATCGCTGTCGTTCTGTAGCGTCACTCTACTAAGAAGTGCAGTACCGCCATTTTCTCAGTCATGAACTACAGCCAAAAGCCTCTGATCTGCTGTCTGTATCTCAACCACTGCATGCCTGCCTTGCAACAATATACACGAAACATAGAACTTAAAGCGGCACGCCTGCAACACACTGTCACTAAAGATTCCATGTTTAAGAGAGATCATCAACATTGCATAAAAACGACCAGCCAAAACAATACTCCGAGGAGGGAGGGCAGATAGCAGACAGAAGGGAACATGAGCAACACAGAAATGAAATACCTGTGGAGAGATGCCTCCCAACCATCCTGTAAAGAGCTAGGTTTTGTGCAATGCAGCGACCATCCTTGTCTCAATATGTCTGCTCGGCTCGCCAAGCCTCTGAGACTCATTTCTGAAATGCTGCCAAGAAGTTGCACAGCTCTTGCGCTGCATGAGAGAACCCCTCCTCCCCCTCCTCCTTCCTCACACCCTGTCCCTCCCACCAAACACTGCTTTAGCTGGGTCTTTCCTCTTCTATCTATTGCCTCCCTCTGCCTTTTATTTATATCGTGCTCAATTTAGATTCTGACGGAAGATACTCTCATACTCTGCAAAAGCAGGGAAACATGGGAGGTTGGGGGAGGGGGGATGGAAATGAGAGAAATGTGGGTGACTGGAGAGCTTCAATATGCACACACAAGGCGTGAGGTAAAACAAAAGGGGGGACTCATCTACCCTCCCCAAACCTCACATCTTCCAACCTTTCAAAACACGAAATATTTAACTCCATCTGCAATTGGCACAGCCGCCCACAATGAAAAGCCCCATGAATAGCTGTGGCAGGCATGAGACAGCTCACAAAAAGTCTGTGCACCTCCTCCAGTGCGATTTTCTCACACATACGCACATTTACGTATGACCAGGCATATGATCGGATTACAAACAAAAGCAAATGTTCTAAATGTACAATAGCATTTTGGACCAGAAGCACCACCGGGCTTTGGATGGAGAACTGCCATGGTACAAGACAAGGACATAAAATTAAAGAACCCGTATGGACCTGATCAAATGCATTGTGCATTATTCATTACTGTAGACGTGTAGTGCTATAACATGACACTGGAACTACAGTGAAGACAGAGCTTGCACACAGAGACACCAGAGGAAGATATCCATGAGATAGCAGGCAAGGAGGGAAGAAGATAGGAAGGGCAGGGAGCTTGGCACAAGAAAGAGAGAGCAGCAGCCTCCTGAATCAAAGCTGCTATTGTTTACAAATGATCCCAGTGCCCACACAACAACACAATAAGTCAATGTTTGGAAGAGAACAGAGTCCCTTTATGGCTGAGGTTCAGCCCCCTTCGCCTCTCTACCTCTCTGAGGATCTGAAACACAACAAGGTCACGGCCGCTCGCTCTTTGTGTGTTAACATACACGTTGTATAGACTAGATCTAGTGTGTGTACACCACAACACCTGGGAAAGTGAGGTAAACAACAAATTCCCAGAGATCAGCAGGCATTCATTTAGTCTCTGTAAGCGTTGTCATTAATTCTAAGTAAATCCACATGCAAGCATTAATTTTAGCTAAAGTTACGATATAAATGTATAAATTTCAGGGCTTTAAATAGGACAGTGGAGTGAAGTGGAGACCTTATCTTTAACAAAAAAAAACAATGTTTGCACCAGACAATAAACACTTTTACCAGCTAGTACACTATGCTTAATTCCACTGTAAAGATGTGACCACGGGGCTCTCTGGGGATCAAGTTGTCTTAAGTGGCCTTTCAAGGTACTGCCTTTTCAGCCATATGTTGCAAATATAGACAATGAAGAACGGAGATCGAGGCTGAGAAACAGAGCAACAAAATAATCTAGCAGGGTTGTGTGGGCCTCAGCTGTACTCTTCCTGGCTTAATGAAGTCCCAGAGGGGAAGAAAGACTGGATGGTACAGAGCTGACAATGTATGTTGCCACCCCGATGAACGAGCTCTCTGATAGACGTGCACACACTCCCTGGAATATGGAAGCTCTGTGTTTAATGATCGCATATGCCATGTTTTTTATTTGATGCATTGTAAACGAAGCATAACGTCAAAGTCAGCAGCATAAAAATGCCCTGGGAAAGATAATATGATATGATGTTTTCATAAACTGAACTTTTAATAAAATGAATATCATAGTATTGTAGAATCTTGGCATGTCAGTGTGATTTTAGGATACTCAACAATAGCAGACTGTTTTTGTGTCACTGAGATTTAAGAATCTGAGTGAGGCAGCAACAAAATGGAAGTAACCTTGCCAGCTGCCATCAAACAAAGACAGAACCAGAAGTTTGTCGTTACTGCTACATTGGGAGTATGCTGAAATGGCACAGATAACTGTAGCATGAAACACAAAAATCTGTTTCGTATTACGGCTATTTTCATTCATAGCTGCTTTTCTCACAGGGAAAAGAAGAACAGAGCAGAAAAAGTTTTAACTAAGACATCTGGCCAGCATGTTTGCCTGTCAGTATCTTTTTCTCTCCTTCTTGCTCTAAAGGATAAACCAGGTCAAGGGCTTTCTTCAGCATGCCAGTCTTAAAATAGCTTGCTCTCTCATGCCTCCTCAACATGAAAGGGCCTTGGGATATGGATTGTTAGCCAAGCAAAATGCAACATTAGGAGAAGGCTATAATAATGACAGGATTGACAGACATACAGAGTATATGCAGCTAACTGCATAATTCCAGCTGTCCTGATGCCAATCAGGCATGTGTGATGAGGTTTTGGTAAAGCGGAGGTGGAGGAAGTCAGTGTGTACGTTACAGGACGACGAGCGTGGTATAGAGAAAGGCTGAGAGGAGAGAACGTCTTGGATAGACGCAGAGCGAGTGAGACAAGATAGGGGGGAAAAAAAAGAGCGAGAGCTGAACATTTGTGGTTAACAGAGAGCTGATGTTTAATCACATCACAAGACATCCCAGTCCTCTTTGAGGGGATTCCCAAGGCTCTTTTACAGCATCATCAGCAGACTTAAAGAGCACATTAAGTCTAGCGTGCATGTACTCTCTCTCTCTCCTCAACCAGACAAGCTATTAGCACATTAGCAGCACTGTTCTTTTACTTGACACGATTTGTTTACATTGAGATGTTTTTGTCTGTCTACCTACTGGTATGTAATCCTTTATCATTGTATACTGTGTTATTGCCACAAAGAGATTAATAAATATTAAATTCCCAATTCATTTACATAGAGATACCCATTGGAGATGCATCACTACAATGTGGCTTGTGTTTAAATGAATAATGACTCCCCGTCCCCAGGCAGCCTGGTGACTTTTTCCTTCAGCAAAAGTCCAACAGGTGATGTAAAATGCACCATCCGACAGCTACTCAAACTACAAATCATGCCTTCACATTTTTTGTATTCTTTTCTGACTTCATAGTTTGATGGTGGAGCCAGACAAAGACAAGCAGGAGACTTTCACTGTCAGATGGTGTCAGAAGTGTTTGTAACATCACAGGGAAGCATTGGTAAAAAAAATAAAACAACCAAGGACAGTGGAGTAAAATAAACAAGTCTGTCCTGCTCTAATCATTTAGTTCAAAGACACACAGAGAGCAAAAGCAGAGTTGAGCGGGTCTGCCAGAGAGGGGCGGAGAGAAGCAGCAGCTTTTACCGTAAGCCATGAGTCATTTCAGCCCACAGAACTGGACCTCTGCCATTCTCTCTCCTTCTATACTTCTTTCTTTCTAACTCAGTCTTCTATCTATGCCAGTTCAGTCCCACTGAGGCGGTCTGCCAACTAGCTAGCTAGCTCTGTAATGCTCCTCCTCCAAAAGCAGGAAAATACTGATTTGCTGATCAGTAAAGTTGAACGAAGATTTGGAAGACAATCGTGACGAGGAGGAAGAGAAGAGGATAAATATCCTATTGCCATGGAGACAAAGCTGCATTGAAACTGTGAAGAGCAACTGAACACATATTTTAAGTTTAAGTACCAAACCAACTACAATGTCATCTTCAAACAGTAGAAAATGTTTCGTTAGGAAATATGGACTATTGCATTTTAATTCTTGGTTTATAGTGCCATGTTAAGCTGCAGGAAGGGAAATGCAGACACACACATAAACACAGCCAGCTGTGTTTACTCTTTATCCTCTAGCCCTGTATTCCTCTATCCCCATTCCTAATTCCCAGACAGGCAGAGTGAAAATAAACAACAGCCAGCATCACCTGATGTAAGTGCTTTTGCACTGCTCTACAGGTACGTCACACTGTAGCATCCACTGTGTCACACAAAAACAAAACAATAGCCTTTCAATAGTGGCAGGCATGCAAATCACATATTGGATTCTTTAGGTTCTGTACTGACAACAATGACGTGTTGGTCGAGTGGCAGAAAGTGCAGTGACTGTCTACATCCTGCTGTCAGTGTGGAACAAAGATAAAGGGATTTTAAATATTAAAAATATCTAATGAATGTGCATAAAACAAGCAAGCAACAACAAGCAGAAAGGGGTTGCAAATTGTAGTCTTCATGTTGATATGATGCAGGCATCAGCAGTGGACAAGACCTCAGTTTGCTCTGTCAGAATGCAACTGCATCCTGCACCCTATTGGTGTAATAATGATGACTGCATAGGCTATATGAGACTACTAACTTTCAATAAGTAAGTTACTGACCAACAGCATGGCTATGCTTCTCTGTAGGCAAGCTGAATGTGCAACAACTGAAGGGAGAAGCGGGTATGGCTACTGCTGCAGCAGGTTCACTTGTGGCGGGATGTCCCGTGGTGATAAGAGGCATGGTCCCGGAGGGCAGAGGCTATTACTGCTTTAACAGCTGCCCGTGCTCGTGGTGAAAGAGTGGGGGCACCTGTCTGAGTGGGTAACACTGCCGGAGACTGCAGTTGCTTTGCTTTGTTTGTTGCTGGCCTCCAGAGGCGGCAGGCTTGCCAATTCCACTGCTTGGGGGCAGTGACAAGATGGCACTGTATTTTAAAGGGAAAGAGCTGGGAGGAGCTTGGCAGAGTTGGCACTGTGGAACTGAGGTGGAAGGGACAGGTAACAATGAGACAAGAGACATACTGGGATGAGGAGGGTACAGTTGCATGCGCACAATAGTACCAAAATATTACATTGTTTCATTTGCCAAGAAAAAAAAAGCTGATGCCAACTAAAATCACCAGCACAGCAAAAGTATTTTCTGGAAAGCTGTTGTGGCTGAGCATTTTCTGCAGTTACTATTTTCAAAGCCATGACCACTCCAAGAAACAACCATGCAGTTAAATTGGAGAAAGGCAAATAAGGAGACATCTATAAATGCACAGGATTTCTGTCTCTCCAGTTTTCCTGAAGCTTGATTCTAGGCAGTGGTCAGTCTAAACACATAGCTGTTCACTGGAAAACCAGAGGGTTGCAATAATCATAAACTTTGCCTTCAGGCACAGCCAAATCACATAAATCTATGAGATTCTCAAGCATTTAAGTACTAGGACTTGTCTACTGCATTATTGTGGGTTATCATGACAGTAATGTGAAAAGTCCTCTGCTTCATCCATGTGACCTAGACACTCTGTGAGAGGATTCACTTTCACCAAAGCTGTTAGTTTTCCTGAAGTGCTTTCTCACATTTACATGAAACAACAACCTTTCTTTGTCTTAATTCTGAAAAAAACATTTCTCATTGTCTCATTGTCTGATTATCTATCAATGTCACATATCACCCAAACAGACACTTAAAGCTACAGTGCTGAGGTTTTTGTCTCCCTCCTCTGGCAGTGATTGCTCAAACATGTCTATGACAGATAAATTCACCTTTATCAGTTCACAGAATATGGAGTTGGCTAGATACTAGGTTAGCTAGACTAACAGTCTAGCTGTTTATTTATGTAAGAAGACTTGTATGCTTATTACACTGTTACTATATAATCTATAAAAGTTGTTACATAATCTATAAACATAAATCACAGATCTGTGAATTGAAAAATCCTCAGCAGGCGAACAGGTTGCAGTGGAATGTGGAAGTAACAGGTCAGGGGTCACACAAGAACAAACAGGATGATTAGGTCAGGGTCACAGATCTGCTGCTAGATAGGACACAATATGGGACGGAAAGCACACTGGATAATCGCCTCAGCACATTTCATTACATAATAGAATAAGCTGGTAAACTAGAATGTAAACAAGCAGCAAAACCTACTTAAAACCTACATATACTGTACAAGAGCAAACCCAAACATCAGCTGACTGGACATAATGTGTCCAGAGCCAAAATTGGTGTTTGCAGGGGGCACCGAGGGGTGAGCCTCGTAAAGCCAGGAAACAAAAGAGAAAGAAAATCTTTGTGTGGCCCAAATGAGTTATAGAGAGCAGTCCTTTACAATTGGCTGCCTTCAGGAGTGTGCGCAGTGAAACAGTGAATAATGTGCACACATGTGGCCAGTCGTCACACACAAAAACAAAGAGTTATGTAATGGTGAGGCCCACACTGAGGGGAGACTGTGAGATAGTGTCGTAGATCATACAGTCGCACAGCCTTGTAAATATTGTCAGACATGTTTGCTGGCATATTGCAACCACTGTTTTCATGCCTGTAATGATCACTGGTGTGATCTAGTTTTACTTTTATATGCAGGGGAGGCTTCGGTGCTCACATCTCATTTGACTGCTCCACATCTGCTCCATTTCCCCTCCATTTCTGTGCTTTATCCCTCCCCACCTTCCTGTGCTACTTTCTCCTTCAGGTCCAGTGCTCTACTACTGTCCTTTTTTCATTATTACTCTACAAAGGGTGGCAGAGGGGCACAGTCAATTCCCACCGCTGTTTTAAGAGGTGATTACCTCTGAAAAACAGAAGACAGTTATCATTAATAACAGTTTTGGAGGCGATCGTTTACAGTTGGAACTGATGTGTGACGTAAAATCTTCTAGAATTAGGCTGCTCAGTCAGCCAATCACAGGAAAGAAACATGGAGGGACACGGGAGGGATAGAGAGTGAGACTGAAAGAGAGCCCTGACATACAGAGGAACGAGAAAGAGGCAGAGCAGGGAGAGAGTGGTGTGTTTGTGTGTGTGCGTGAGTGTAATAAAGTCTCCACCCCCTTGCGCCATCCACTGTGAGCTCCAGTCACACTGCCTCTAACCAGCTTCGGTCCAAATCCGCTTACAATTAGAGCACTATTTGCTGATAGTATGCCGCGCTGTTTCTTACATTCAAAAGAATGTGCCATATCTGGCACATTTAGTAGCGTAATAACATCAAAGAGACAAGCATAAAAAAATAAAGATTGATCAAATCTTAACAGAGGTATCTGGAAATATGAAAAACAAATAATAAATGCTTCTGGCAGGTGTCTCTAATGACGCAGGTGTGCACAAAGAAGTCCCTTACAGACGAAAAAGAGTAAATCAGATCAGAGTCACTCTCTCTGACAACTTATTTGCAAAACACAGTCCTCAGCTGTGCAGTTACACAGGAGAGTTCCAAGCTCATCAAAGATGTACATCAAGCCTTAGCCTTGGGGCTGTGTGCTTCATGTAGACAATTTTCCACTTCAAAAAGGTTCTTAATTTCAGAGAGAAAACTATGATAGCATGCTTCCCAAATTGTTTAAGACCTAGAGGTTAGGGGGAGGTTGTCTTTGGAGACAGGTGGAGAGCTCAACTTCAACTCAAAGAAGAATTTTAAAAGGAGGCTAGCGTTTATGTAGGCTGTGCCCTCCTGTGGCCAGGGGAATATATTGCATGCTTAATTGTGTACAAATCGTACCCCAAAGGTCTTTTAATGCTTAAACTGTCATGACTGAAAACAAAAGTTAAGGGGGGCTCACAGCTGGGCACAAATCCCTAACCATCATGAGTGACACTGAACGGGTAGTGAAATGATTTAAGGACCCTGACACCATGATTTACAACTGCAATTGGTAAATAAAGGGTAGAATGTTAAGACTTTAAACCCTTGTAAGCTTTTGGTAATTATAGGGGCATAGTCATATATACTGCACTTTTTCCTCAGAGACAGGCTGTTTTCATATGTTTTTACATGTTACTTTGTGTAAAACTGTGGAGACATCTTTCTATTCTTGTGAAGGTTAAGTTGACTGGAATGCATGCATGCCATCTTATAAATCATCAAGTACACTTTATTGCTACCTTTGCTACCCAATGACACACCACTTACAAGGAAGCAAATTCTTTCTGAATTGATAAAAATAGTTTTTGAAAGCACTCCATGTCAGGCAGCAAGGTGCAGAAAAATCAAGGCTACACAGGTCAGAGCATTAATCAAAAGGTAACTAGACAGATAATCACACACCTGTGCGGGTTAATACAGAGAAAGACAACTCCTTTTTATCTCCAGATCTACAAAAATACTTGTCTTTTTCATTTTCAGTATGCACAGGTTGAAGAATGGTGCTTATATGTTGTGCCAACAGTTGTAGGCAGACCAGATTCCACTCTGTGTTATGATTTAAAGGAAGTGAAATGTCCTAGCCTGCTGACCTAGGCAACACTAGTACTGTAAATATTACACATAATACAGTACATGCAAAAGGTTGGGAATGTTTGTGGCAGTGAAATGAGAAAGGCCCAACTTATAGTACTAGCAGCTGAATCCAGATGTTATGTCTTTTGTTCTTTAAAATGCAGTTCATCATTACCAGTGTAGCATCCATTCAGGCTCTGCTTCCTGGGATAAGACATGAAGAGGCGGTGACGATGACAAGAGGAGCGCTGGTATAAATCCCCCCTGATCAAACCACAATTTATGGCTCTCCAACACAAAGCGATGGGCGTAATTAAGCGAATGTGAAACAGCAAATTAATCTGTTATGAAATTACTGCTGCAACACTACTTTATAATAATGTTATCTTTTATTGGACAATGTAAATGCGGGCCTTTATGTGTATGTGTGTTGTGCCTGGGCTTTAACAGGAATAAGAATGCAAGGCATGAACATAAACAAGAGCTCATTCACTACTGATGCACCAGTCAGGTTTTTTTTTAACACCAATCTAACCAGTTTTGAGAGCTGCTCAGTACCACTCAGAAAACATGAATTATAAATCCATCAGACACTTACCATGGACACTTACACCACAACTATAGCAGCTAATAGTTGCAAAAGGACCAGGGTTTTGGGGGGGTCTGTAAGCACAGTGGTTACACACACTGACAGGTAACAGCTCTGGCAGCTGTCATCCTGTATCATCAGTGCAACATGGACCCACAGGGAAAAATCAGATGCAGGTAATTGACAGCAAGGCATGCTGAACTTTTACTATGCCTCATTTTATGGGCATCACAGTGATGATGTAGAAATGATGGATACTGAGAGGCCACTCATTTTTAATAAGCTGGCACAATACACAAGGCACAACACATGTTCAACACACTTTTTCTTTCTCCCTGAGCAGTTTGTAACCATAAGACAGAATTAGAGGTAGGTTAGTTAGTTAGTTAGTTAGTTAGTTAGTTAGTCACAATATCACTATGCAAAAAGCACAGCACCGAATAACACTATTAAACCATGTGGTTGGTTTATTTTGCTTTCAAACCAGAAACGAAAGACAGCAGAAATGCTGTAGAACAGATGGAAGCTTCCATACAAGCGAACTCAGACCAGTAGTTTAGACTGAAGCTGAGGCCAGCTTTCACACCACAACAAACTGTCCACTAAATGCCCCAGACCGTGTTTAAAATGTATTTTACAGAATGTGGTTAGGTTTTGTAATTACAGTAAATTCATAACTCTCCCAGCCTGGGTTAGTGTGGCAATGGAGTCTGGGAGCAGTGATGTTAAGTTTATGAGCCACACAATGTACATATGATGCTGTCACATTAGGGGACAGGGAATGTGCAGTTGTGTGTTTTGTGTTACTGAGCCAGTAGAAATAACCTGCAAAGGGCCCCCTCAGCTGCGCCGGCAAACAGGAAACCAGAGTGCATTCTCACACTTTCATATGGCTCCGTCTGTTTCTCCTGCTCACACGTGCCTTTCTCTAATGTGTTCAAATCAACCAGAGACACTGCGTTTTAACAGCAGCCTCTATAAACAAATATAAACATAACAATTCGTTCCATCTCTTCCCTCACACCCTACTGATTTCTGCTCCTTTTCCCCTGTGCTCCTTCCTCCTCTGGTCCCAGGTTGGGCCTCTCTGCTACACCAGACAGGAGGTGGTGTAGTGTTACTGTGGTGCTTGGGGTCTTACTGATGTGTGAATGCCTGTTTATTCAGTCTCTACACCAGCCTTGCTCACCTAATTAGTTCCCAGTGTAGCTGCAATATGCTTCTCTCATTGACTGGACAATTAATCACTCATTAAGGTCAGAAAGTGGATTTTTTTTTTTACCACAAATCCATCAAAATAACATTGAAATTGTAACTCTGTAATAAACTACCTGTTGACACATTCTTCTGAATCTCTGACTGAATTTACAGTGGCAGGAATTTAAAACAGCCACTCAGAGCCAAGGATTACCCATCACTGCCTACAAGGGGTGCTCAGTCACCAATCATGATCGGCCATCCCTGGACATGCCCCAATGTATTAAAAGAACTGAGTTTAATGAGAAAGAAAAAGCAGCAGAATGTAGCAGTTTACATCTCAATCGGTTGAACAGACAGGGCTGGCCTGATATTGCAGCTTCATGTTCATTGTCGGATCTGCAGCTGCCACAGAGCAGGAGTTCAAAACCTGCTAGTGAAGCCCACTTTTCACTACAGAAGCCACTTTTCAGTCAATCTCCTTTGGGTTTCTCACTAAGGTCTGTTTGTTGGATATTTCTGTCTGTTGTCTTTTGAGATTCCACCTCAAATCTAACCTCATAGGTAAGCAGGATGAGCCCATAGGGATGCTTGAGAAGCAGCTGCACCATCCCTATGCTCCTTATTAGTCTTGTCTACCACTTTCACTCAGGTAATACAGACCACCTGGCTGCTTCTAAAGTTTTAAGTAAAAAAAAGTTTCAACTTTAACAAAAGCTAATATTTCATGTAAAATCACAAAGCTTTCAAACAAAAGTGAGCAAAGTGATCAGTTATTCATCTAATATACAACCTAACAGGAAGTAAAAACAGAACAGAGAATTCATCTGTACAAGCAGCCAAAACTCACCTTTGGTTATCTGTTCTGTGGCCTGAAACTGGAAAAAAATGGAAATTATTAATATAAACAAAAATAAACCTAAAATGACTTGTACAGATTGAACAGATTACTCACTGAGGGAAAAAGAGGAATAAAGGTGTACTCAATAAGGACATATTCAATCTGTCACTGTATGACTGTGCTTATTGTAGCTGCTCTTAGTTTTGCATTACATAACGCCTAGGATACTACAAATGGCAACACAACTGTGACTACAATCTAATGGTTGTTTTAATTGGAATAATCAGCTAGCCATTTTCTAATTAACCCTTTGCTGTATAAACTGTCAGAAAATAGTACGAAAATCTTACCATGCTGGATATAATAAATTAGTTTGCAGAAACAATCAAAACAAAAAACAGTAGAGCGCTCTTACCTTTTTCTTCTTTCTTTAATTTTCTTCTTCTTTTGCCTTTTTCTTTACTTCCATTCACTGGTTCTCTTCTGTTATAGCTTCTTTCACAGCTTAAATATGAAAAGACAGAGAAAGAGAAGGACAAGGTTAGTACTGAACTGGAAAG
>JAVQJX010070447.1:0-15417 GCA_036025115.1 Ambassis agassizii
AACTACTTCTCTGGATGCACAGAGGCATTGGTGTCCCATACTTGCTGTATAATGTGGGCAATATGAAAATGCATGTGCATGGTGTAATTTTCAAGAAAACTTATTATCTGAAATGTTAACATGCAGTGTTAAATCATAAAATCTGCTGACTTGCCATGATAAAAAAGCCTTCCCCCCTGTGTGTGGTTTTGGTGTATTTTGTCACACATCCTGTGCAGTTGCTAGGTGGTTACACAGGTGTTGGGTGTTGCTATTGACAATAGTGGTCTTGTTGGTAGAGTGGTATGACAATGTTATAAGCCAGATCTAACTCTATAGACAAATCTATTGCTAACCTTTACTACACAGTCTTACCGTTGTGCGTCAGCTTCTCATGCATGCGTCAGTCCAGCTCATTTGCAGTCCTTATGAATAGCATATAGCAACAAATATCTCATTTAAATTGTTGGTCAGACTCCTCAAAAACTATTCTTGATTCTTTGAAGCATTGTTTTATGACTCCAATCCCCCATGCAGCTTATTCCGTTTTGAGTGATAACACTTTCTGGCACTTTGTAATGGTCATGTCTCTGCACTGTCTCTGTCGCTCTGTCTACTTGCAGATAAGGGTAGGTTTAACATTGCTGACAGAACTAGGTCACTGTATCACCACCACTAACTAGGTGACAATGATGTGAAGTTAGAATAACTATAAGTTTTCAACTTGGTGGCCTTGTTTTTTTTATTAACGGTCTGGGATCCAGACATATGTCTGAAAGACTGCATTAAAAAATCATGAATCAGATTTCACTGCTTTTTCTGTGCACCTTTTATGTGTGGTCTAAGCTGGACTTTGCAAGCCTGCTGGAAATTAGGAGTGCTCTTGCATTGCCCTTGACTAAGGCACTGACTAGGCGCTGTGCTGTGGCTGACCTCTACTGTGCAACAGTTTGCAGAGGACAGGTCTTTCCCACAGGGATTAACTTAAATAGTTGCATTCATGCATTTAACTTACTGATTGACACATTCCCTTGGATCATGCTCTATCCAAAGGTTGGAACTGAAAACATTGTGTTTCACTTCATTTTACCAGGGGAAGCTTACTGCAACTTCACAGCAAGACCTTCCAGTCAACAGTAACAAATACGAGCATGACTATCGTAGTTACTTCTAAAGCTTGTATTTCTACTGGATAGTGTGTGCAGTCTCTTTGATCTTATGGGAGCATATCACTCACAGGGGATACATCTAACCATCCTGTGTTATATTTTAGCTTCTGATTTTGTGTATGGATTTATGGATGCATGTGTATGTAAAAGAGATTGTTACGCATTAATGTACTGTGCATTGTTTTGTGATTCTGCAAACCCATCTCTGGTGCAACCAATGAAATTGAGTAAACACACTGATTGTGTGTTACATGTGTGCAATATGCTGATAACTACATAAATGCATTTCATTACATAACGACTTCTTGGAAGTGACACAGCTACCCACCAAAGACAAACAGCAGCCTTTTTCTTTGTGTGTCTGAAGCTTGATTCTCCACGTAAAAACCAGGGTCGACTCTCCATTAAAAAGGCAGATGAACTTGAGAGTTATTTCTCAGTTTCACTTTGAATGACACTTCGCATTCGGGACCTGCCGTACTATCTTTTGATGTGATCTCAGTCATGGCACCCTGGAAACTTAAGTGCTGGTCGAGGTCACACGTGTTTGTTTACTGTGGTGAAGGAAGGGACAGTATGTGCTTGATAGACTAATATGGTGGGCTCAGATCACAGGTGGTGCCTCATTTCAGCAGCAGAACTGGACACTCTGCAGAATAAATTCATGCCTTTTGCATCTTTTCGTGCATATATGACAGACCCTGTGTTATTTCTATGATCTCCCCAGGCTGTTCGCTATTATGATTCGCTCATCCTGAAGGCAGAGGGCAAAGTGGAGCCCGAATTATTCTGCCAGCTCGGCCACTTCAACCTCCTCTTGGAGGATTATCCGAAAGGTGAGTCATCGCTCCTCTCCTTCACCTGCACTCGCATGATTTGAACATTCATCTTTTTCCACACACACTTTAGCTCAAGCGATGCATCTTTAGTTTGACAAAATGACAAAGAATAATGTGCTTCATTTTTTATATTTCTACTCAGCCATTCATAAGCTGTTGGTTTATTCTCGTCTTTCTTCTCCTTTGTAATTACAGCATTATCAGCATACCAGAGGTACTACAGTTTACAGTCAGACTACTGGAAGGTAAGAGATGCATGCCTATCTGCTCACGTTTTCATTCAGTTATTGACACTAGCGTGTCCTCTCACTCACTCACTCACTCACTCACTCACTCACTCACTCACTCACTCACTCACTCACTCACTCACTCACTCACTCACTCACTCACTCACTCACTCACACGCACGCACGCAATCACAATCTTTCCTTTTCACATACAGGAAGCATGTTTGGTTAGAGTCAGTGTAGAATGTGGTTTTCAGGTTTCAAGTTGGAGTCATTTTGAATACATTTCCTGTTAATTTGACACTTTGTGGTAAGACCGAATACTAGTTATCAAGTTTAATTTTTGCATTATGGAGCTCACTCAGCTGCAAGGTTATGCAATTGGCAGCCTAGGTGTTAACCACAGGTACAGAGATGAGTTTTATCTGCGGGAAATTTGGGTGGATTAGTAAGAAATTTCCACTTTTGTATGGACATCTTAAAACAACTTCTCTCTTCATCCATTTCAGAATGCTGCCTTTCTGTATGGCCTAGGAATGGTCTACTTCCACTATAATGCCTTTCAGTGGTGAGTAAAAGTTCTACTTGTTTTATTTGCATAATTGCCATTCTGTAAAGTCCATGAGCTTAGCATAAAGATAACAAAAAAAACTCAAACTCACTAATCAACAGATTTTGTCGTGTTTGGGAGAGCGGGAAAGACTCTTACTGTATGGAGTCTTGGATGGGAGCAGTTGCCAGGCTACCAGTGAAGAATTACTCTGGCAGATCAGGCCTTGTAAAATAAAAACATGCACTTCTGACAAAATAGATTGTGACTAAAAGTAGCTGTGTACCATTAGACAAAATGGTAAAACATTTTCGCAATACATTTTTTAAGTTCAAAGAGAACAAATCATTTTTTTTATCTCATAGAGGAGAAAGATTGCAATCACACAGCTCGCTTAGAGTCTGTATGTATTTGCCTGTATGAGCCGTTACCCGCTAAAAATCTGCCTTTGAACAGTAGCTGTTCTGTGTTGTTTCCATGGTAACGCCACAAACCAGAGAGGGCTGAAGTGTCGATTTAAGCAACACTGCTTTAAACCTCTGGACAGACAAAATAGAGTTGCAAGCATCAGCAAATCGAGTTGTTGTTTTCAGTGGTGAATGCCAATAAGGAATCATTTTCTCGAGGCACACCATAAATATTTTCAAAATGTCAAAGATGTAATTAAAATTTTCCAAACCCACTGCAGCGTTGCATGCTTTCTCAACTGCCACAGGATGTCTCTGCCCACTTACCGACATGATGTAGCTCCAGCTGTGGTTGTTCTCGCACCTGAAGTTTGTCTTTGAATGCTAATGCAGTCCTTGTTTTTCCACCGCAGGGCGATCAAAGCATTCCAGGAGGTGCTGTACATTGACCCAGGGTTCTCCCGCGCCAAGGAGATCCACTTGCGCCTGGGTCTCATGTTCAAGGTCAACACAGACTACGAGTCAAGCTTAAAGGTATGTCTGAACTGGTAATGAATCACGTGAAGGACAGTAGGTTTTATCAAGGTTGGCTGAAGAATTTAAAAGGATGGATTCCTGGTCTCTGGTCTGTTTTTTAACTAATTTCTAACATTGTCCCACAGCATTTTCAGCTGGCTTTGATTGACTCCAACCCCTGCACTTTGTCCAAAGCTGAAAGTAAGCATCCTTCCTGTTTCTTCAAAAGATTTACTTAATCGTAATACTCTCATAATGGAATGGAAATGTTGCCTGCCTGTACAAAAGAAATGATAGAAAAACATCTTATTGTGTTTCTTGTCTTCTAAAGATAGATCCTGATCAGCTGCTGCTCTGATTCAGTCTAGTTTTAGCACTGGCATTATTTAATATGCTGCTGCCATCTCATCTCCCCCGCCCTGGTACCTGTTACCTTGGCGACAGCAATATCCATTTTTGCCCAGCCTCTTGCTGTTTGCCTTTGCCTTATTGTGTCCCCCTCATTCCTGTTCGCACTTACACACATACGTAGCAAGGGCAGCTCCCATCTTTCTTTCTCTCCCCCCCCTCATCTCTCTCTCTCTCTCTCTCTCTCTCCCTCCCTCTCTCTCTATCTCTCTCACTCTCCTCTCTCTCTCTCTCCCCCTCCATCTGCTGAGAGTCACTCAGGCAGCTTAGATCAGACACTGCAGCGCTCCAGACAAAGGAAGGTGCCGCCAGGAGCACAGCTACCTATCTGGTCTATTACACTTGGCAACCTTGGGGCTTCTGAAACCTATTTATTGACAACGCAGCACTACTTTTCAAAGACTTATAAAGGCAGGATTCAATCTGAGATGCTTGCTTAAATGTTAAATAACCTCCACCTAACATTTCTTCTTCTGTTTTTTTTACAGTTCAGTTTCACATCGCTCATTTATATGAGATTCAGGTAAGTGCTCGCTCTTTTTATTTAACCTGCATGCTCCCAAGGACACAAGCTTTGTTTTTCCTCTTGCCTAAATGGTGTGAATGAGTGTTGCATGCTGATTGAGTGTGTAATAATACTAAGGCACAGTAAAATATCAGGGTGTCTGAATGCCGGGGTAGCCCTTTTTTTGTATTATGAACTAGGTGCTGACAAATTGAGGAGGGAGCAGGGTGCGTGAGTGGGTGGCGTGCGGGAGGGGATAGGAGATTACTCTCAGCCGATCGGCGGGGTTGCCACGGAAACAAGAAAGTCTGTCTCTCCCCCCCCCCTCTTTTGTATGCTGGTGGTCTCTCTGTCTCTCTCTTTATGTGGGTTTCATTGGAGAGGGAGAGAGAGAGAGAGAGGTACAGTAGCTCCGGGAGCAGCAATGTTTCACGACTAATGTGTTTTTGTGCTGTGTCAGAACACAACACTGCAGTGGAAGTCTAAGCTGCAAATCCTCAGATGCAAAAGTGTGACTTAATTTAAGAGCAGAGTGGGGAGCGTATTGGTATGAGTACTTGGGCCTTCCTGGAATGAAATCCTCCACAGATGAAAAGGTTGAAAAGTGTGGGGAAAAATGATTTGTCTGTAGTAAACCTTACTCTTTCCCCCCACCTTCTATGTGTAGAAGAGATACCAGGCTTCCAAGGAGGCTTATGAGAGCCTTCTGCAGTCGGAGGATCTTCCTGCACAGGTGAAGGCCACTACCCTGCAGCAGCTAGGTAAGAGTCATCAAAAATAAATTGGCCAAACATGACATGAAAAGTAGTTATAAACTGATAAATTTGACTTGTTCCTGCAGGCTGGATGCATCATACAGTGGAACAGCTCGGGGACAAAGCCAGCAGGGACAGCTATGCCATCCAGTGTCTGCAGAAATCTCTGGAGGCCGACCCAAACTCCGGACAGTCCTGGTACTTCCTTGGCCGGTATGTTACCCGCCCTATACAGCAGTGATGAAGATTTGGATATCGGTGTGGAGAGTGTTGTTTCCCTGACAGCCTTTGTCTTCTGCAGGTGCTACTCAAGTATTGGGAAAGTCCAGGACGCCTTCATCTCTTATCGGCAATCCATAGACAAATCAGAGGCCAGTGCGGATACCTGGTGCTCTATAGGGTAAGTGCTCTTTATCTAAGCTTCCATAGAGACTTTTTAAGACTTCATTGAATTCAAACTTTGTTAAACTGTCTCTTCTCCCCTCCCAGGGTGTTGTACCAGCAGCAGAACCAGCCCATGGACGCTCTGCAGGCCTACATCTGCGCTGTGCAGCTGGACCACAGCCATGCTGCTGCCTGGATGGATCTTGGCACGCTGTACGAGTCCTGCAACCAGCCGCATGACGCCATAAAGTGTTACATCAACGCCACACGCAGCAAGGGCTGCACCAACACCACGGCGCTAACTCATCGCATCAAATGCCTGCAGGTGGGTGGAGGGGGAGTTTTAAGGCAGGAGGCTGGTTGGATGCATACAGCTGCAGTTGGATGATATTTATTAGTATTGATGCAGGCTCATGGATGGCTCAATAGGCATTAGTAGCATCTTCCTTTTCCCAACCTTTCTGCATATGAAGGCTTTTTCTGCACTACCATTCTGACTTTTCTTTAACACCCCTGTGAGATTGATTTATTAACCCTCTGAACCCCAAGTGGTTTCTGGGCGTCTTTTTTTTCACTCTTGCCTTTTTTAGTCACTGTAGGCTGATTTCTCACTGCAATATAAAGTGTTGCATTTCTATGGAAACGGCACAATTATGGTTAGAAGTGGAGACTACTCAATCCCATCTTTGATGCAGTAAGGCAGCCATTAGCAAACCTAGAGACCATTTTTCTTCACTTCAGCTTCAGCTTTTGGAAGCCTGTAGATCAGCCAAATACTCACAGGTTTTATCACCTGACTGCTGGTTGAAAACGGGTCAATCATGGCTTTCTAGTTGGTGTAGGGATGCAACATTTTTTTTTTTTACAGAGCCTTGATGGTTCACTTTTTTTTTTTTTAATCGAGTGCCGCCGGTGGCCTTTGGAGTTCAGAGGGTTCGTTCTCAGAATCCAGATGGCTTTAATCCTTAACCCCTTTCCTTTCTGATATAGTAGAACACCCTGTGCAGTATTGGAGGAAGAAGACGACCAAATATGGTCTGCACCCTTGAAAAATAATAGATATGAAGCTAATGGTAGCCGCCCACAGATTTAACAATCTCATACTTTATTCATCTATATTTTTGTCCAAGCAGTGTCCTTTTCTTTACATGCATGAAGGAATGTTACATATCCACCACATATGTTAGCATAACGTCATGGCATTAAGACAAGCTCAGTGTCGCTTGTTTTAATGGAGTTACTGTCGCTGAATGTCATTCCTTGTGTGGTTGAAACATGATGTAGGTTTACTAGCCAGCTCATGCAGCCAACGTGATTTTAAAGACACATGTCCAATGTAGCCTCACCTGTGTTATAACCTCTACCTTGACCATTGCTGATCATTTCCTTGTTTTGAGGTCATCGTTTCTTTTTGATTTTATTTTATTTTTTTAAAAAAGCCTTGTGTTTTATTTATTTTTTTTGTTTTTTCACGTCGTTTTCCATTCCCCTAGGCTCAGTTGAGTAACCCCCAGCTCAGTAGCCTACAGGGTAAAAGTAAAATGCTCCCTCTTATTGAGGAGGCATGGAGTCTGCCAATCCCAGCTGAGCTAACCTCCAGGCAGGGAGGCCTGAGCAGTGCATCACAGCAGGTGAGAGACCAGATAGATACACCTACCCTCTCCTCCCCTCCCTCTTGAACACAATGCACACACAGGTCAACATATATACTGATGGGTAACGCTTGAGCCCCCCTTACTGCACTGTCTTTTTCTGTGTGTGTCTGCACAGATGCCCAAAGAAGCCACTGCAATATGCATTTTATTAGTTTCAGATCTTGTAAGTGCACAGTTTGTTCTTCACTGTGACAAATTTATCAATTTAATTGGCAAGGACATGGCTGCTTTATGGCATCAGTTTAAAACCACATCGAGCCAAGTGTTACCCACTCATGCACTCCTTTTCTTTTTCGCTCGGCTTCACCCATCATGCCCAGCCCCATTTAAATGAAAAATAAATTAACAAAGGCTTTTTTTGTTAATTCCTTCCGATTCAATTTCTCTTAATCTTGTTTTTAATCTAATGTGGTATTCAGGATTACGCCCCCCTTTCCCTTCCTTTATAGTTCATTAACAAATCCAGTTTACTGTAGAAAACTTGTTGAACCTGCACCCACACCACTGTTTGCGCTTAATCTGCTTTTGTTTAGACTGGCAGAGATTGCCTTTCTGCCTTTCTGAAGAGATTTAAAGTGCTCTAATTCAGAGTCAAGTGGCTGTGTTTGTAGTTCTCACAATTCTGGTTTTGGAGCCTCTTTTTTTTTTTTTTGTTCGGCATCAGTGTGATTGGTGAGGTCGTGCCCAGGCTTCCCCTCCTTCCCTTCCAGTAGCTGACCTTAGACATTCCTGCAGCTGCTCACATAGCCACGGCAATGCCCTCTAGTGTTTCATCACCACTTCATTTAATCGTCATATAGTAGATGCGAGTAGCTCAGCTATTTTCATGTTTGTGTGTGTTGTTAACTTATAGCATTGAAATAGGTTGTATTTTTGGAGAATCAGTTCTAGTATGAATGATTACTGATGTTTCAAATGTTAAGATCAAATGATGGCAGCATAAACATGGGGTTATTTAACCCTCTGAACTACAAGCTGTTTCTGGATATGGAATGCTGTAGCTCTGTTCAAGCTGCACGATCGAGTCGAGGTGTCATCAACTTTTGTCTTGGAATTAACTTTAATTTAAAGAATAAAACTGGCATTTGGTGTTCGGAGGGTTAAACTAGCCATGTGTGTAAGATATAAATGTATATGTGGTATGATGTTCCAGTGACCATGTTGATAAGAAACGGTAGTGGTGAATTGCCTTCTCTAAACAGGAGAAATGCCCCTGAGGCTGTGTTTGCTCTATGATTCAACACCTTCAGATACACAGAAATGTTTTCCTCAACGTGTCCTTTAATCTGCAACATAGAATCACAGTATTGCTCTGCTTTTTGTCCTTCTCTTTCCTGTCTCCACAATCTCTCCCTCTTGCTTTGCTTTCTCTTTTTGCTGCTCCCCCCGCTCCCCCTTCATTCATGTCTCTGTCCTTTCCCTCCTTTTACTTTTGTTTTGCTTCCTTGTGCCTGCACTACCTCCACACCCCTCCACTCCAGGCTTGTAAGCCCAATCACAGTGCAGGGGTTGGGGGCTCGGGTCAGTCTCTGCCCCCTCACGTGGGCCCACTTGGCCAAGCGGAGGACCAGTCCTGCCCAGCCAAGAGGAGGAGACCTTCCAGTCCTGCCAAGGTAAACATGACGGACACTTGCAAATTACAAATGAATCGTTCCCCCTAGTATGCATTTTAATCCAAACTCTGTTCTTCAGGGTGAATCCTGGGCCAGTAATACTTCGCAGCAGCCAGTCCCCAGCTGGTACCTCTCCCCGCAGAAATTACAGGTGTGTAATACTTTTATTTCAGCTGTGAAATGTGTCACTTGAGCAGAGGTCACACAGTCAGTTTACGCTCTTGGCTTTTCTTTTTCAGGTGCTGGAACAGTTGCGGAGTAACAGGGCCAACCTGAAGCCCCCACAGCTTCAGATGTTGGAGAAGTTGGAGGCTCAGCTCGCCATGATGCAGCAGCACCAGCACCAGGTAAAAACATTTACAATAAATACCCCCCTGCAAATACGTACCCATGCCTTTTCAAATCAGGTTGAATAATTTATAGTCAGGAAACGTAATAATTTACAGTCATTTTATGGAACTATACAGAGCATGAATATTTAACATATTTTGATGCATGCAAGCATGGTGATCTGTCCTTCAGGCCTCCAAGCGCTGACAGTGTAGATTCAAAACATGTGTACGAGGCATTTAAAGGCTTACTGTGAGGTTAGGATAAATACAACCGCTAATCCAAAATGTGTAAATACTGCAAGATTTATGATCCTTCAGACCTGAGTTAGACCACTTAAAGACCTGTGATGGTGTGTGTAGGCAGCTGTGTTTTGTTATAACCACGAGTGAGTGCACTGACAGGTAAAGTCTTTTGGTGGTTTAGCTTACTCATTCCGTCCTACAACTTAGTAATTATGTGATGGTTTTCCCTTACAGATGAGACAAAATGCCTCAGGAGGTCAGGTGCGCCCATCTCTTCCAAACGGCCCAACCGCCAACTCCCTCCCCTCCCCCAACCCCAGCCTCCACCCCATGCGGCCCCACCTGTTGGGACCCCAGCGACCTCTCTGTCCGCCTCAGCTGCTGGCCAACGGGCCCGTGGCCTCTGGGGTGCACAGATACTCGGACTCACTCCCTGTGGGTGACAGTAGTAACAGTAGTAGTAGTAACAGTAGTAGTAATAATCAGCCAGGGCCCACGGCCACAGGACCCAACGGAGACGTGCCTTACCTGCAACCTGCCGGCAGCGGCGATGCAGCACTGCTACCTCACACCTGCACAAGCACGCAAACACAGGACGCCATGCCGCGCCAGGCCCTGCACCTAAACTCCTCTCAGGTTAGTTAATTTATGACTACTCTACTCTTTAAATTGCCATTGAGAAAATTCATAACTGTGACCCTCTTTTCTCTTACAGGGGCTTCAGAAGGGGTCTGCCCCACATACAGGCTCCAGCAGTGAGGGGTCCCTCTCTCACCCCCAGACTCCTAACTCCACCACCCCTGTACACCCCAACAATCAGGTTGGACATTCCACTAATGCCCCATCGCCACGGCAGCAGCCTCATAACCACCTACCATCCCCTCCCTCCCTCCCCCAATCCTCTACCTCAGGTGGAGCAGGACCCAGTGTGTCCACTACCAAAGATGGCAACCCCACAGCCACTCTTGTCACGGCACCCACACCTCTTGGTAATGGGAGTTCCGAGGGCAAAGCGCCATCCCCACTGCCATCAAGTGATGGCAAAGTATCGCAGGCAGATGGCCTAGCAAATCATGTCCACTCGGGGGATGGCGACAAGGTGGCAGAAGGCGGCGAGAAGCCGAGCCTTAGCGTAGACAATCCGAGGCTATCTGCCCTGCTGGCAGGGGGGAAGGGCCCTGAGGAGGGTGAGGGTTCGTCAGAAGGGACTGCGTCCATGGCATCCACAACGCCAGAGTCCCACAAGAAAATCAACAACATCCACCCGGCCGTCCTGCCCTCGACCCCACACACACAGGGCAGCTCAGCTGCCTCCTCGCCCATATCTGCCATATCCACCGCCACACCCTCACCCAAATCCTCTGAACACACCCAAACAGGTGCCCAAAGCCCCGCCACCACCACTATCACCACCACGTCTGCTGCCCCTGCCGTTAATGGCAATGGCAAAGGAGGCATCTCCGAGGACTCTCAGAGCCCCCTGAAGGCTGAGCCACCCACCATCACCTCTCTGAAAGCTACACCACCACACGGACATGGCTCCTCGTCATCATCATCTTCAATATCCATTTACCCCAGCTCCACAGACGTGCTGAAGGCCTGCAGGTGAGATGTTTGGCCTGAAGGCTGTTACTGTGCAAGAAAAGAATGATGACGCTTTGTCTGGGTAACTGTGCAAATCCTTGTACACTCAGCAGGACTGAATCTGGCAAGGTCTAGACTGAGTGTAATGGAAATGTGATTGATGTGTAGTGAAGGTGAAGGTTTGCATTGGGTGCTGGAATGTGTACACCTCGCTCACCATTTGCTCTGTGTGAGAGGCGTCCAAGTTTAACTGCAACAACAGACAGCACATGAGAGAGCAAGAAGAGCAGGATCAGTTGAAGCATGTCTCCTCCCAGTGGATTTACAGCGCAACTACAGAACTAGAGGAAAATAATTATGTAACAGTCAACAACACTGAAGGCTACTGGGCAGTCTTGTTGCCATGCAGATACACATTCTTTTGAATAGACTCCTCCTCCTCCATTTGGTAGATGTTCTTTAACTGATTCATAGTCTGAATTACTCTAACTAAAAGAGTTTCCTGCCTTATGTATATGCAGAAACCTGGGCAAGAACGGTCTCTCCAACAGCAGTATTCTCCTTGATAAGTGCCCCCCGCCCCGGCTGCCCCCTCCACCATCACCAGCCCTGCCCAAAGATAAGCTGAACCCTCCCACACCCAGCATCTATGTGAGTATTCTCCATTGGACAGAAAGCGTCTTGGCGATAACTTAAATACATCTGTATGTAATGATGCTTCAACTTCCTGTCTCCTATCAGCTGGAGAACAAGAGGGATGCTTTCTTCCCACCACTGCACCAATTCTGCACAAACCCCTCCAACCCTGTCACTGTTATCAGAGGCCTGGCTGGAGCACTCAAACTGGGTAATGCTGTGTTTACATTACATGTTTAATATCACATTGAAATGATTATTCTAACATGTTTCCTGTTACTCTGCAGACTTGGGTCTCTTCTCCACAAAGACACTGGTAGAGGCCAACCCGGAGCACTTGGTGGAGGTCTGGACGCAGCTCTCTCAGCCTGCTGATGAGAACTGGGACCCGACAGGCACTAAGAAAATGTGGCGCTGCGAGAGCGCCCGCTCCCACACCACCATCGCCAAATACGCCCAGTATCAGGCTGCTTCCTTCCAGGAGTCACTGCGGGTTAGTGATGCTTTGTGTCACTTAGAATGATAGCATTTAGCATAATATATGTTGTATAATACCTAATAATTGTGGTTTGTTTTCAGGAGGAGAATGAGAAGAAGGCACTAAAGGAGCCTTCTGACACAGAGCCAGCATCAGCAGAGGGGTACGTTATTTAACTGAGTTATTTATATTAATGTTATTTTTTAAAAGTTTGTTTTAAAAATGTTAAAAACTTGATTTAATTTTGAGCTCTCTGTATGTCATACAGTGCTGCGTGCAAACGAAGGGGCCCCTTAAAACACATCAAGTTTGGAACCAACATCGACGTGTTGGATGAAAAGAAGTGAGTTTGAATCTCCTTAGGACGTTTCAGATTAAAAGCATCATATTATAATCTCATAATAATGACACTTTCTCTATCAGGTGGAAGCAGCAGCTCCAGGAGCTCAGTAAACTCCCAGCCTTCGCTCGGGTCGTATCTGCTGGTAATCTGCTGAGCCATGTGGGTCACACCATCCTGGGCATGAACACAGTCCAGCTCTACATGAAAGTGCCCGGGAGCAGGATACCAGGCCACCAGGAACACAACAACTTCTGCGCCGTCAACATCAACATCGGACCAGGAGACTGTGAGTGGTTTGCGGTACCGGAGCCCTACTGGGGAGTGATGAGCAACTTCTGTGAAAAGTAAGATGCTTTCCTTTTTTTTTATCGGCTCTTAATCCTCCATACAAACAGACATGCATCACAACAGTTTTTCCTTGCTCTCCTTTAGGAATAACATCAACTTCCTCATGGGCTCATGGTGGCCTAACCTGGAGGACCTGTACGAGGCTGATGTGCCCGTCTATCGGTTCATCCAGCGACCTGGAGATTTGGTGTGGCTCAACACAGGCACCATACACTGGGTGCAGGCTATCGGCTGGTGCAACAACATCGCCTGGAACGTAGGACCTCTTACTGGTATGTGAGGGATTCTGTGACGTGGGTGCAGAAAGATAGAACAGAAGACGATGATGTTACTTCTTTTTTTTTTTCAGCCCACCAGTACAAGTTGGCTGTGGAACGCTACGAGTGGAATAAGCTCCAGAGTGTCAAGTCAATGGTTCCCATGGTGCACCTCTCCTGGAACATGGCGCGCAACATTAAAGTGTCCGACCACAAGCTGTTCGAGATGATCAAGTGAGTGACTGGATACCTCACACAGCAGATTGTATTTATGTTGGCTGGATATTTTTTTTTCTGATCGTTGCATCCCGGTTGCAGGTATTGCTTGCTGCGGACATTGAAGCAGTGCCAGTGGGTGAAGGAAGCCTTGACGTCAGCTGGGAAGGAAACGGTGCTCAGGCCGAGGACCAGGGACGAGCCGGCCCACTACTGCACCATCTGTGAGGTCAGTGAGCACACCGGGAACATTTCAGCGTCCGGGGTGTGAATTTTAGCAGGATTTCACATATCTGTCTTTGCAGCTCACACTTAGTTTTCAAGTGCAGGATAATTGCCTTGTGTGTGTCTAGATGTTGGATTGAACCCAAAAGTCTGTTGGTTGTGTATTTCGCAGATCCTGGTCTTATTCAGGATTCACAAATAATCTAATTGGTCCTGAGTTTTAACAGGATTGAGGAGTGTTGTGATCATTTGAATCAAAGGCCGGCTCAGTTTTTGTTTGAGCTAATTAACGGGTATGCTAATAGATTGCAGCGTTTTTGTTGAAAAGTGTCCGTATCCGAGTAAACATCTGCTGCAAATCGTTGTTAGTCATGGTCTGTGTATCAGCGCCAGCATGTGTGTCTGGATGACGTCATCACTGCAGTGTCTGGATGTTTGTTCTTATGCGCAGGTGGAGGTGTTCAACCTGCTGTTTGTGCGCCGCGAGCTCCTATCCAAGAAGCAGTACGTGGTCCACTGCCAGGACTGCGCCAGGAAAGGCAGCGCCACGCTGGACGATTTCGTGGTGCTGGAGCAGCGCAGGATGGAGGACCTGATGCAGGTCTACGACCAGTTCACATTAGTAAGTCATCAGACCTGAGGGAGGGATGGACTCGGAGCAAATGGGCAGGAAGCAAGCGCCTCTAACCTGAAAATACATCAGTACTGAAACCTGATAATTATTGTAAATGTGTTTTTATGTGTCCTAAAGTGCCAATAAACACAGAATGTTAGCCTTTTATAAGTGGTGGTGATGTGTTTGCTTCAGTGATTCTCTTTTATCATCTCTCTCCAGGCCCCTCCTCTTCATTCATCTTCATCTTGACATTAGATGACTCCTATTTCTTCTTCTGCTGTGGAGCCATGAAAGCCCATTTTTCTTGTATTTGAAAGGACAAACGTCTACATACACGGACCATTTCTGATATTCAGGAAAGCCAAGGCCGTCTTCCCCCATCCTCACCATCGCCCCTCCCATACGGCTGGTCTCCATAGCGACGGCTGGAGGCTGAGTGTGTCTGTCTATGCAACCTGTTTTGCAGCATCGGAGCCCTTCCAGAAGGGGGCGCCACTTTGCTCAATAACAGGACTTGTTTTTTCTCTTCTTTTTTTTTCCCCTTCTCCCATCTCCCAACCCCCTGCCCCGCCCCTCTAGAGACAATGGTTCAGCCCTGTTTTAATGGAAGACTTAATCAAATAGGGTTGGGAACAGGGGAGACGAGGGGGAGGAGTGGGATTCTTAATGCGTGATAAAAATGTTTTGTAGATACTCGTTAACTGTCGCAACTGGCAAAACCACCCGTAAAAGACTACTGACTTGACATCCCTTCTCCTTGCTCTCTTTTTTTGTTTTTTATTCTGGTAACAGGATGAAACGTTGGCTTTGATTTATAGATTTTCCCCTTAAATTCTCTTCTGTTTTTCCTTCAAAGGAGCACTAGCCTAACTGGTCTTTTTCTATGGTAGATAGTAATTTTAAGACTCTTTGGACAGCAAAATCTCCAAAAAAATTTGTAATGTGAAGAGTTTAGATGACTTTTTTTTCTTTCTTTGTTTCTGTTTTTTTTACAGGTTTATGTTTTATCTTTGTCTTGTTCTTTGCAAAACTATGACCTTTTTTGTTTGTTTCTTAGGTAAAAAAAAATACATGAAAAATAAAAAAAAAATATACTAGCCAAGTCACAAAGAAAATGGGTTGCACATAGACT
>JAVQJX010070475.1:0-17500 GCA_036025115.1 Ambassis agassizii
TCTTTGTATTTAATGTGTGTGTGAGAGGCCCACTTCACATTGTCTTGTAAGGGATGTCTGATCAACAACAGATGGGCTGCTTGGGATTGGATTTGGGCATTATTTTCAGTAGTATAATGAAGGTGTGTGGGGATACTTGTCTGTAAACACACAGTAGTGTTTTAAGACATGATGCCTTAAACACCTTTGGCAACTTATGTAGCCATCTTGCAAAAATGGTCTTCTCAAACTTCTTGCCTCAGTCAGCTTCTGTTGTTACACACACTTTTGTTTTGTTTTGTTTTTTGATGCTCAACAGATTTGAAGTTTTTGGTATGACAACAGTGTTTTGCCCAGAGGAAGCTCTGACCCCTCTGCATGCAAGGAGAGTTGTGTCCTCTCCACTGTAGTATAGCATGTTTTCCTTTCTTTGAAGAATTTTATCTTTTCTGGAGCTCTATATTGTAAGACTTTTTAACGTCTAAATAAAGGAATTACTATTTGCAGTAATTTTGACATGTGTTCTGTTTTATATATACTTGCAGTTGTCAACAAAATATGCATAAGACTTGCAAATTACTCGTTTTAAATGTACTGCACAGGATGAGGGACTACATTAAATTGTAGTGTCAGTCCATGTAAACTCCCCCCGAAGCTTTTACGTGTTATGATTGGCTGGAAACCCCCAAATCTGCAATACCATTGGCCATTATCCGCGAAAGAGCCCTCCCTTTTCTGCACGAGGATAGATGTATCCAGGTTGTTTTGAGAGATGAGTTGAATGCAGTGCTAGCTAATGGTTAGCCTCCAATTTCAAAGTTCTTTCGGAAACCAACAGTCTCCATAATGTCGAGGCTAGAGGTCAGTGGGAATCGTCCGTCATTAGCACCCATATATATGGTCAGACGCGAATGAGTTCGTATTCGTGCCATGATTAATTGTGTCGGTAACGGCAAGCTAAGGTAGCTGTTAGCCAACTAGCTAAGTTAAGGCTAGCCGAGTAGGTAATTGCTTGGGTGGCTAGTGTCTTGCTGGTAAGGTGTCCCTGTATTTATTTGGACTTCGTTTGCTGTCGATGATTTAACGTCGAAGCAAGACAAACCATAGTTTGTGTAATTCGTTAAATAAACTATCCTGTAATATGATGGAAAACGAGTTTATGTTAGCCTTGAAGCTAATATAATCTATATTAGCATGTTAGCTAGTAGTGGTTGGAGTAGTTGTAGTGATAGTGGCAGGTCGGAGTAGCTTACTGTTTTTTGACTGATTACCTACTTGTCTATCAAACCCTGTGACATCATCACTACTGCTTAATCCATATACCTGATTTTCATGTGTTTTTATGCGTCTTCCTGACGACATTACGTTTATTTATCACCAATACCCATTCCGGATGCTCTGTTTACTTTGCAGGGCACGCACGGAAGGGGTTTAAGGTCCAGCTGTTGAATGTGTTCAGTGGTACCTTATCATACAGGCAACTGTTAGGAAAGGATGCCAGAGATGACTGAAACTCAGGCAACTGGTCGAAAACCCAAGTAAGAATGCCTGAGTTATTTACTCTTTATTGCTGCTTTAACCAGTTGGCAGCACAAACATAATTTGGTGTTCATAATCTTGAACGGATCTTATTTTGTTTGCAGAAAGAAGAAAAACAAAGAATCTCACAATGCTGGTAAAATAACTATTAAATATCAATTGTTATGCTTTTCCTCAAACATTGTTAGTAAACAGATTTGTATCTCACTTTCGATGTCAGTTGGTCAATGTATTTTTTTTTTATCTCTTTTTAATTAGTGGAGAGACACAGAAAGGAAAAAATCAAGGCTGGAATTAACCGCATTGGTAATCTTCTGCCCTGTTCTCAGGCACTTAAACAGGTAAGACATATCTTGTCTTGATACAGGTCTTTGTATGTGTTTAATATCAAAACTTTATGATCACATTTATAGAGTACGAATATGATATTGGACCAGGCATTTCGCTACATCACCGAACTGAAGAAACAAAATGATACAATGCTTCTAGGAGAAGGGGATAAAGTCCAAGGTAAAGTTTAACATTGTACACAAAAGGCATTTTTTTAAAAAATTATGTCTTTGTAGTTTACTTATACTTGAATATACTTGAATTATTCAGTATGTGTGCTGCATTGATATGTGTTCTGGTCTCTATGCAGCTGAGGAGATCCGGCGTTTGCGGCGTCAGTTGGAGGACATGCGTAAGGAGAGTGCTCACTACATTGAGCTCCTCAAAGCCCATGATATTAACCTTCTAGAGGACCCCACTCTCCACTGGAAGGGCAAACAGCGCTGTGCCAAAGTGGCAAAAGTGACTCCCACTCACCAACTTCCAAAGGGGATCATTGTCTATTCCAACGGCAATGTGATGGGCCCTGCAGGGAAGGAGACTAGCCCAGGGAAACAGCCCGCTGAAACATTAATTCTTCAACCACCATCTGAGGCCAGTGCCAGATTAAGGGTCAATGGAGCCCTGCTGCAAGTTAATGCTACTTCTTCCACGCCTGCCCTGCTACCTGGGTCAGCTGCGGCACCAACTCAGCCAGGCCTTAGAGTAATAGAGCAGTGTGTGGTTGAGACACCAGCCGCAGCCCCCACTCTGCCACCCTCTGTGTCTTACATCACTCTCCAGATCCCTGCAGCAACCACAACTTTGCCACAACAGACTCAGCCTGCCACCCAAGCTCAGACCCTCACCATAGCAGCCACAGCTACAGCAGCATCACAGTTTGCCGCTGAAAGCTCTGCTGTACAAGTGTCCAGCCACCCCACAATTTCACAAACTGTTACCAGAGCCTCAGATGTTTCTTCTTGGGTCACACAGGATACTGCCATGAGGACCATAAGTTACACTGCTATCCCAAACAGCCAAGCTCTTCTAAGGGCTGGGGCAGCCGGAAGCACACAGACTACCTGGACAACACTGCAAATGGCAGGGAACACAGTGCAGCCTGTCTGCCAGAACCTCCCCACTCCAGAAGTCACCAACACCACACAAGCTGTCCAGCAGGTGACAGTATGTACAGTGGGCAGCAAACCATCTGTTCATCCCATTCAGATACAGATGCAATCGCATGTGCCAGTACAGCAGGCATCCATCACAGGACACGTTCAAGCGTCTGTTCCACCACCCCAACTACAGCCCGCAGTCCTGAACCAGGCACAGACTCAGCCTGTCCGAGCGCCTCAGCCTCCGTGTGCTGTTCTTCCCCAGTCAGGCATTGTACCACAGCCAGCTGTGGTAGCCCACCCTGCTGTTGTGTCACAGCCCCAGCCTGCTGTACTTCAGCCAGCATCACTGGTTCCTCATCCTCCAACTGCCCTTATCCCACAGCCACAGCCCCTTCATCAGCCACAGGCCACTGTGCTACCCCTCCTTCAGACCATGCAGGTGCTTCAAGTCAATCCAGCTGGAGCAACAGCCTCACCCGTAACAGCACCACAGAACACAAACAATCCAAGTGTAGTAATCCTGCAGCAGGCCAGCTCCTGCCCTACTCAGCCAGTTGTGAGAGAGGAAATAACTAATCAGACACCATGTCAGCATATTGTAATCATTCAGGCCCCTAATCAGGCTGTATCAGCCCCACAGACTCCTCAAATCGGTATGGTGCCTGCAGCTGTACCTACTGCAGTTCCTGCAGCATGCACTCAGATACCCACAACCAGCAGTTCAGTGTCTGGCCCTTCCTTACAAAGTGTTGGAGGCAAGCAACTGGTTCATATTCTTCCTCGGCCCATTCAGCCCCAAGCAAACCATCCCCTGCCGGTCACCCCGGCATCTGCTTCTTTACCAGTCCCTACAACCCCACAGACTATCACTGTGAATGGCCATGTGTTTGCCCTACAGCCTGTGAAGACATCTGACAAAGCCAGCTCTCAGGGTGGCCAAAGTACACTCCAGCTGGTCCAGCCCACCACCACAGAGGAACCAACTACTAATGTGGCTCTAAACAGTTTAGGGGCCCTCAGCAGTCTGAACCAGAGCATTTCTCAGGGCCTCCCTCTGACCATCTCTAGCCAGAGCAATGGTCAGGCACCAGCTGCTGCATTATCAGTAGTGGCGCAGCAGCCTCCTGCTCAAACGCCCATCTCTGGAGCCACAGTTGCCCTACCTACACGGCAGCTACAGGTGCCTTGCGTGAATTCAGTCACATCAGGGCTGGTGGTTAATGCCTCAAAGCCTTCAGGAAAGAGGCTTCGCACATCTCCGAATACAAAGAGGGCAGCATCTAAAAGGACTAAATCTTCAAAGAACAAGGAGCTGCATCAGCCGCAACCAGCTGTTGATGTTTCTGCCAAGCCAATGGCTGCTGCAGGGGAGATCCAGACAGTTCAAGTTGCAGTACAGCCCTCAACCGTCAAAGTCACAGAAACTCCTCCTACCACAGTCACAGCTATTGATGACAGGGAAGCTGTATGTAATGGCACTGCACAGAACATACAGAAAAGTATTGCATGCAGTTCATCTAGTGAGCCAGCTGCTCTCAATCCCCCACATCAACAGGATAAAAGTAATTCAGTGTTCAGTCACACTAATACCAGTGGGAGTACAACTGCAGTTACTGCTGTCAGTGCCACATCAGTCCAACCATCTGTCAGTACACCTGTAGTCATTGAAAGTAAACCAGCTGCAGCACCTGACAAAAACTCAGATGTAGGTGAAGTTTCAGTGCCAGAGCTTAAGCAGACTCCCAACAGTTCAACAACTAGCACAACACAAATTAAGTCAGCTGCCACCACTACCGTTTCTAGACAAAACAGATCTGTGGTCAGTTCTGCCACGGACACCCGACCTACTTCTGCTACATGTTTGACTCCAGTCTGCACCACCAATATCACAACAACTGCACCAATACTGGTAAATCAGACTACACAACCTTTGTCACCATGCCGTTCCCAGGGGTCCAATACCCCAAATCATCATCCTTGTAATAAGTCTGAGTCCACCACAACATCGTCTCTGTCTACAACTGTGGCACTAACTGTGGCTATGTCATCACCTGCAACAGTGTTTTCAGTTGCCCACAGTTCTGTTACAGCCCCCACAACAAGTTCAGAGTTTAGGAAAAGGCCCACTACTCCCAGAGCTCCACTTCAACAGACTAATGTGAGTATGGCCAACATGTCCTCATGCCACCTCGTTGAAATCAAACCACCCCAAGCCTCTAGAATAAACAAAGAGGCTCAGGATGAGAGGTATTCCACTGCAGCAGAGAAGGAAGGCTTAGTGGCTACGGCTTCTGACGTTGCCTCTAAAAAAGACTTTGCCATGTCTCAACAAGTATACACTAACCTAGATGACCAAACTATAGAGAACCCAATGACATCCAGCAGACAGACCGATTCTCCCATGTCTACAGGAGCTGGGAGTAGCAGAGGCTTCTCTGTGGCATCAATGCTTCCTCAGGGCCACAGTATAAGTGCATCATCTGGCTCTTTTGGAACATTTACATTCACTGAGCAGGCAGAGATGCTGGCCTTGGCCATGCTAGAACAGGACAGCCCTGGGAGGAGGAGTGGAGGCTGCTCTGGCGAAAACCCTGCCTCAGCACACTCCACTGCAGCTACATGGGAGCCACCCAAAACCCCACCAGTATCTATCAGTAAAGAAAGAATCTCTCTCACTGGGCAACAGACTAAAGTGACTAAAGCCATGGATCCAGGAACAGCCAAAGGTGCTGCTGAGGCATCTGTCAGAGGACCAGTTGGGGAAGGGTCTGTCAGTGGGCCTAGCAGAAGCAGACATCCACAAAACATTTCATACTCCCAGTCTCAGCCTCTGCCCCAGGCCCAGTCACAGAGCTCATCACAGGGTGGGACAGTGGTCAGCCTCAGTGTCAACAACCTCATCAGGTCCAGCTCCAGTCACCAGCCTTATCCCGCCTCCCCTAACCTGGCTGTTCAACAGGGCTCAGTTCCCTCTCCTGTTGGGACTTCCGCTCACATATCCCAACCTGCCAACAACACCCTTTCGCCCTGTTCAGGTGCAGCCCAGCCAAATGAGTACACTCCATTAAAAACTGCATTATTGAGGGCTCAGTCTGGAGCCAGCGTGAAGATCATCTCCAAGAGGCAGGCACCGGAAGAAGTGATGATAAACACTGGAAAGCGACCTAAACCTTGCCCACCATCAGCTAATACTGTTAGCCATATGGATGGGAAAGCACCAGACCACAGCCAGATGATGGTTGGACAACTTCCTTCCACTTCTTCAACTGTCATGACGAGGATTAATTCAGAAAATGTAGGCCCCCTCTTCTCCACAAACTCTTTCATGAGCACTGTGGTCCGGCCTCCAGACGGTCACTGCCCCCCACAAGGACCCCCTGAGCAGAACCAGCAGGTTCATCTGCCTCAAGGCCATCCACAGCATACGGTTACTCAGCCTGGTCAACATCTTGGAGGAAACCTCTACATGAAACAGCAGCAAGAACAACAGAGACACCATCTGTATCATTTGCAACACCACTTGACACAGTCAGACCCTGCACAGCGCCACTCATTACACCAGAGGGCACTGCAGCAGCAACAAGAACAGCAACATGTGCAGAAGAAGCGTGGACTTGTCAGAGGCAGTCAGACTGGTTCGTCTGCTGGTCTGCAGCAGAAGCAGCAGCAGCATCATCTGGAAAAGTCTGGAGTTCAGCAGCAGCAGCACTCACATCAACAACAGACACAGCATCAACAGCACACACAGCAGCAGTCCCAGCAGCATCCTCAACAGTCACACCAACAATCGCAACAGCATCAACAAGCAACGCAACACCAACAGTCTCATCCCCAACAGCACCAACAGCAGACTCACCCACAGCCACCTCAAGCACAGCATCAACACCAACAGCAGCCACAGCAACTACAACAGCAACAGGCAAGCTCTCACTCAAGACACCAGCAGCATCTGCAGCAGCAGATCCAGCAGCAGCAGCACTTCAGACACCAGGAGAAGAGCTGTGACGCCCAGGCAGCAGGATCCAGAGCACACCATAGCAGCCATCTGCCCCAGCAGGACCATCTCAAGGTTGGTGTTAAACAGTTTATAATGTCACTGTGGTATGTTGCAGTTGAGACTGATAATTGTATTGGTAATTTAAAGGTTGATTTGAAAGGTTCAAAACATTTGCGTGTGTGTCTGTTAAACCAGGCAGCAGACTACATTTACTCAGCCGCATCAAGAAAAACACAAAAAACAATTATTTATTTTTGGTTATTTATTCATTTTTAAACGTTGTTTCTGTTGGTGATTACATTAGTAACAAGATACCTATTTTCTCCTCAGCCTGGCCAGGACCATACTGCTATGCAGAGGATGATGAGCTCTCGGACTCTGGAGCAGCAGCTTATATCTTCTCCCAGTAATCCAGTGTCTCGGTCCTCTGACCTGACCTGCGCTCCATCTCGCCAGGAGCGTCATCGTGTGTCTAGCTACTCTGCAGAGGCACTCATTGGTAAAAGTTCCACTAGTGGTGAACAGCAGCAGCGCATGGGTCTCCACATTCAGGCAGGTCGCAGTGCCACTCAAGAGCAGGCGGACCTCCGCGGGTACCTAGACACCTCACGAGCAAAGGGCAGTATTTCACATAACCCACAGAGCCGCCTGCCCACTGACCACCCAGGGTCCACTGATGTTCAGCGTGTCTCAGAGTGTCCACCATTCAAGTCTATGGGAGGTGGAGGAGGGCCACATCAGCTCAGTGGTTTTGAGGCTCAGGTGTCTCGTGGCAACGACATGGCACCTAAGTCAGTGCCCCCCTCTCAGAGGGGCCCACAAGCACAGCAGCAGGGGGGGTTCAGGATGGGTGTTGTCCCCCCTGGAGATGGCAGGAATCGTAATAGCTACAGTGGAACTCACCCTGGCACACAGGGAGTACAGGTTGGACCTCCACATCCTCGAGAACAGGAAGGCTGTCACCAGACTTTCATGCAAAGCCTTCTTTCCCCACACCTGCCTGAGCAGAGCAACCACCAGCGAGCAGTGCAGTGCTGTCCTCCAGTCAGTATGGAGTACAGCTGTGTGTCTGGGAGCTCTTCAGGAGACATACAGGCTAAGGCCTCCAGTCCAAGTGTGCCACAAACACAAAAGGCCCCAGCTATGCGACTTGGAGAGGGAAACAAGGGCCATATTCCTCAGGTCAGTAGTAATATGCATGCAGGCCCAGGTGTGCGAGCAGGCCTCCCCCATCCTTCAACACCACACAGCAGCTCTGAGCCAGGCCGCACCTCCGCCCCCTCCAGACCACCCACCGCTGTCAGCCAGCACTCTCGCCATATAGCCCGCGATACTCAGCCTACCAAACTGAGACCTGGAGACCGGCCTCGATCAGTTGCCCTGAGACAGAGCAACCCCTTTGAGCCTGAGGGTCACCTGCCTCTTTCTTCTGGAGGTGGAGTCTTGCTGAGCAGACCACAGTCTGGAGGAGAAGCACGACGCAGCACTATTGTACGCTTCATGGCAGAAAGCACTCAGGTTCCCAGTGAAAATAACCTGGTTCCTGACCAACATCTAACACAAAACTTTGGTTTCCCCTTTATTCCGGAAGGAGGGATGAATCCTCCACCTCCCATCAACGCAAACTCCACATTCATTCCTCCCGTCAGCCAGCCCAGCACCTCTCGGACGCCGTCTCTTCTCCCAGTGGAGCCCCAAAACACTTTGCCCTCATTCTATCCTTCCTATTCTCCGGCTGCTCACCCCAGCCTTCCCAGTGACGTGACGCTCCAATACTTCCCCAACCAAATGTTTACCAGCCCGAGTGCTGACAAGGGTAGTGGTCCTCCTCTCAACAACCGCTTCGGCTCCATCCTCTCACCGCCTCGCCCCGTGGGCTTTGGGCAGCCCAGTTTCCCTCTGCTTCCAGAGATGCCCCCCATGCCCATCACCAACTCATCTGGGATCACTCCCCACATATCCAACTTCAGTCTCACCTCTCTGTTCCCTGAGATCGCCACCGGCATGCCCACTGACAGCTCTGCCATGCCAATGTCCCCCCTGCTGTCTCTTTCCAACGCCTCGTCTGCCGACTCTAGCAAGCAGCCAAACCGTCCTGCCCACAACATTAGCCACATCCTGGGTCACGATGGCAGTTCAGCTGTGTGAGGAGACCGCCTGCCAGTAAAAGATTTATTTTGTTGCTTTTTATGTCCATGGCAAATAATGGTTAAGCACCTGCTGAATGGTTATGCGTGTATGATGTCATGGTTAATTTGTGATATTTCAAGAATCATTTGATTTCACAGGGGAACATGTACACGTGTTCCTTTAAATTTCTTTGTGGAAATGTTGGTTAAACCGACAGTTTGTTAGTGAAATAGAACTTGAATTCACTGTATACTGGGTCATTAAGAAACCTTCTGCACAGTTGCCTACTCATGTAATTTACTAACTTATCAGGTTGAACTGTACAGAATCATTTTTTCCAAGAGCTATTTTGTAAATACTACCAGTGTTTCATATCAGAATTGTTAGATTATGTATGTATTTGTAAATATAAAATGAATAAAGTTTATAAGGAGACATTTGTATTTGCTGCCAACTGGAGGATAATGTGTTCTTTTTATTTCATTTAGTAAATTTGATTAGTTAAGACACTTTAACCAGTTAGCATACTTATTTCTAAAGTTATAAAAGAGAAGTTTGTGGGTTGAACATGAGTTGCACAATTATTCTGTAGAAGACTCAAACATTCATGCTGTTTCAGTTACTGTCTGTGAGACTAGACTACAATGACACATTGAATGCTGCACCCTGCCTTAGTGTAGATAGATGACTTCAAAAACGATTGTTTTCCAAATGCCCAGAACAAAAGTGTATGTAGATTCCACTCCAACCTGATGGCAAGTTATTGACCTCAAAGTTTCTGCAGAATTAGTCAAAGAGGTGCACTGCACATGCATGTAATCAGAGCTGTACAACCCATGTCCCCTCTCCATCTAAAGGTGAATAACCCAAAAACTCAAGCCAAATTTCATAAGCTTTTATTTACATGCAATAGTGCTCCAGCATGTGCAGCCACAGAACGGCTGCACGTATAAGGGAGTGTAGATTCAGGACCTCCTTCATTTTGACTGCAGATGTCTCTTATCAAAGACTAATACTTGAATGCACCGACCAGTGAGGAAGAATAATACTGACACGCACCTGTCACAGCGGCCTCACCTGGCAAGTCATTTGGTAACCAGCAAATGAGTAAACAGAAGTGGTTGCAGTATAAAGTTCAGCTTATCAGTGACTGAGTTTAAAGACATTTTCCAGAATCTCTCCCATTCAGTGATTTAAAAAAAAAAAAAACATCAAAAAATAAATAACTATACAATATATAATCTCTTGTACACTACTGAAACAATGTTGCATACACACGTTAATAGTTTGTTAATGATGAACAATGCATAATACATTTGTGTTACTGCTATACAAAATGACTGTCGTGTCTGGAGAACGTGAGTGAAACGGCGACAAAGCACCTCGTAGTGACAGCATCAGACATGGTCCCTTTGTTTGTGTAGTACATAAAGCTAAGTACCTAAGGTCCAAACATTTAGGATGTTTACAGGGAATGGCATGAGGAGTGGGGAAGGCGCAGGCATGAAGTGCTGAACTGAGACGAAGCCCCCGCAGACTCTTCTTCACATGAGGAATAACGTCTCAAATTTATTGTATGTCCCTCCCCAGGAAATGAAGACAGCGTCACAACATAGAACTCCCTTTGTCCATGATACAGAGTGAGGAGATGTCTGAATAGTTGTTTTTTTTCAATATGAAAATAACCTTATATACAGATATAATCAGACACATATGTACAAAAGCATAAATATATAAATATCTGTGATACAAAAATAAATATTTTCTGTTGTTTTTCTTCTGTTCATTTAACAAGTCTCTCATGCATCTGTCGTGTTGGCCGTCCCTTCATCCTCAAGGGACGCTTCGTTCGGGAGGATGTTGACTTCCTGTATTGTCGTGTCGAGGGATTGTGGCGTTGTGGCTGTTGAAGATGATGTAGTGAAGATACCTTCATCTTCTAGAGACAGAAGAGGAAAAGACGTCGGCTCTGCAGAGGAGAAAAAATCAACTGATTAGAACATGTGGCCGAAACAAACCTTCTAGTTTCGTGGTGGGAAAAAAAGTTGGAAAGTGTCAGTCAGTTGCAGATGTCAGTGGGAGAATCCACATACTTTGTGTGACACATTCCTCCGAGTTGCCTCCATCACAGAAGCTGCCGTCACCTCCCACTTCCTGTGAAGTGACAGGGTGACTGGGGTGTTCAAGGAGCTGAAGAGTGGAGTCATCCGGAGAACAGCAGGTCAGGTCATGATGGTCAGGAACACTGAGGGAAACAGTTTGTTTATTGTTACTTATAATGGAGTCAAATTTTGGCCTCTCTGTAATGCTCAATATATTGGCGGCTCATTTCCAGTTATATCAAATGACTTACCTGTTGGAGTAGCGGTACACGGGCAGATGTCCATTTGGCACCGTTTGTGGCAGTAGAGTGTCGCACTCCATATCACAATCCACCTCATCCTGCAAAGCACAAAACACATCTATTATAATCAAAGTCTGTCTCTGTCTTCGTCCGTCTACACTGAATACACTCGTACCTGCTGCAGCCCTGGCAGGCAGTGCTTTGGACGGTGAAGTTTGCCGTTTGGAGTGTATTCTCCATTAGCAGGGTAGATGCCGTGAGGAGCAGTCATGTGACCATCCAGTTGGCAGTGACCAACAAGCGCCAGTCCCTGAAGAGGAACCATGGTGTACTGACATGATGACACAGGGGTGGCCACAGCAGGGAAACACAAGTCCGATGTTTGCTCTGAAACAAACAAACAAAAGAAAAATGAGAATCACACAGGTGTTTTCATTCCTGCAGAAAACACTGGAGGGAGCCTGAGAAGCACTCACTCTGTTTAGCCCAAGCCCTCCAGAGGCAAAAGGGGATGAAGGCAACGATGATGAAGACGAATGCTCCCAGGACAATACCGACTATGAGGTAGGGGAGGTCACCGGGTCGAGGCACAAATCCACCGGACTGTCCCACCGTGTTTTCTGGGCTCTCTGATGGGATGGGGCGCTGGTGATTTGGACGAGCTGACAAAAACGGACAAACTGTTTATAAAAAGAATCCTGACTGAGCTCCTCCACACATACTTCACCTAGAAATGAGCTCACCTTTTGTTTCAAGTATTACAACGTTGCCGAACTCGCTCTCGCCCTTCTCGTTGAAGCTCTGCATCTTGATGTCATAGGCGGTCTCAGGCTGCAGGTCAGTGATGGAGTGCCAGTATCTGTCTCCCTCCACCACATCCTTCTTATAGTCACTGTCATTATCGCTGTCTGTCGGCCGGTAGTAGATGTAGAAACCGTAGATAGGAGTGTTGTTGACAGGAGTGTACTGTTGGGATAGAAAATAATCGTTTAAAAAAAAAAAAAAAGTCTGCTTAATGATGGAGACGTGAATGTTTCCGTTTGTCTGCAGACCCACCGTCCATTTCAGGATGATAGTGGTTTCATTGATAGCTTCATTGTAGGTGATGTAGGGTCCATCGACGGGGCGTTCATGCGTTCTCCCACCCACCACTGTATAGGCCTTGGAAGGCGCGCTGGGAGGACTGGAACCGATCACATTCACAGCCACCACACGGAACTTATAGGACGTCCCTACAGGAAGAGGAAAACCATCAATGCTCCGTCTCCTGAGGCTTCACTTACTCAAGTGTGTTGACTAATGATGTTTGTTTTACTTCTCAGAGTGCTGACTCTGACCTGCTTATGCTTTTGATTGATGGCAGTAATTACTGAAATGACTGTAACAACACTCATTATGATGATGCATTTACGAGCCGTGGGAATGTAATTATGCAGGACATCATGACTGTAATTATATGGCGTGACATCCTTCTACTCCCCCTGCCTCCAAAATAGCGCACCAAATAACAACAACACTGTTGTAACATGCAGTGTAAAGATGGCTGACCTTTCTCCAGGCCCGTGATCTCCACTGAGAGCCGTGACGGAGGTATGTTCTCCACCGCCGTCACCCAGTCCTCCCCGGCCTTCTTCACCTTCTTGTACTCCACCCGAAACGACTGGATGGGGAAGCCGCGGTTGCCACGAGGAATCCAAGTCACGTATGCTGACGTTTCTGTCGCCGTGGAGACTGTGGGCTTATCGGGAGCTTCGGGGGCTGAAGTAGGAGGAAGAATGTGGCGTCAGATTGATGGACAACAACACTTAAACTGAGACAAAACATACTCTTCCCCTTCAACACTTACTGGACGCTCATCCTTCAGTGACAGAAATGCGAGAGGGAGTGAGAACTGTTAGTCAGAGTTAGAACAGCAGCTAGTTATGTTAATAGAGGTCATATTAGTACTGTTATTTAAGGAGGATTTATTACAGAGGAGCATCCAAATGCTTACGCGAGAGGCTTGGCGATGGGACAGCAGGAGTTTTTGGTGGATCATTTTGTCCTCCGAGACCTTTCCGACCTGCAGACAGAGAAGCTCGAGTAAAGATCACATTTTACACTAAAAAAAAAATGAGACGTATTTAAAGAAGACGCATGGTGATCTATATATAGAACTCTCTGACAGTCTCCTACCTTTGCCAGTTCTGAAGGTCATCATAGCAGGTTGTCCCAGACCTGCACAGTTCTTGGCAGCCATCTCCACCTCATACAGGCTGTCGGGTTGCAGCTTAGCCAACATCAGCTTGTGGAGAGAACCTGAGATGCTGCTGGACGTCCACTCTGCAAGCGGGTCGCCCACCTGAGAGAGAGAGACGAGGCTCAGTAACTCACACAGGATGAGCACAGGCGTGAGCCAGTGAAAAAGTAATGATGTACCTTTCTGTATTTGATCATATACTCCAGCACAGGGGGGCCTCTTTCGTGTCGCGGTCGCCATGTGAGTTCATAGTAGTCAGCCTTGCCTGTGCGCGGCTGGCTGAGGATTATGGGAGCTTCTGCAGGCAGTATCTGCCCTGGCAGCTCAGAGCAGTCCAGAGGCAACATGGCGCCTGTAGCTCCGGGCCTCACGGGTGCCTGCTCTCTCAGCACCTTATCTGGGCTGAGCGGGCGATAGATGGAGGGCAGCTTCCCCCGGGATGAAATCCCTGTAAACAAAAGAGACATTAAGAAATGTAAAGACTGCAAAATAAAAGATTCAAAATAAACAAAAAACCACTCACCGGTCGATACAGTGATGAGGCGAGTGGAGGACTGTGAGCTGCCCACTCCGTTCTCAGCCATGCACTGGTACAGACCATCATCCTGGGGTCCAACATTGGAGACACGCAGGACCCGGGAGGTAAGGCGGTGGCGAGGGGATGGGGAGAGGGGTTGGGCATTATGGAGCCAAATCACAGAGGGGGTGGGTTTACCACGAGCCTGGCATGTGATCCGCACTGTTTCCCCGTACACAACCTCCTGCTGCTGCAGCTCCACTGTCACCTGAGGGGGCTCTGCAGGAGACAGGAGGGAAAAAAAACCATCAGGAGTTTGACTAAAACGGCCAAAACGGAACATAATTTTGTTCGTAGACCAAACAACTAATCAATGGATTTAATCACTAGTTGCAATGTGCTGAATACTTTTCAAAGAGGTGCCAGTGTTTACATTTTTGTATTTGTTTTGTCTGGCTAACCAACCAAAACCAAATAATATGCCATTTATAATGATATCAAACAAAAAAAAACATGCAATTCTTGACTGTGATTAACATAATAGCTGTCAATTTTAGATGATAAATCATTTCAGCTTTAACAATGTCACATGTGTGCCTGAGTAAAAAAAAAAAAACACAATCATGCGTGCGTGTGTGTGTGTGTGTGTGTGCGTGTGAGGATGTATGACAGGAGGGTGTGTAGAGCCAGGCAGGCCAGCTAGTTGATGGTTGGCTGCTTGTGAATAGGGGGAAAAGACAGAGCTCATTACAGCTACAGCAGCACTCTGGCTTTAATTAGAGCCAGCTGCAGAGAGACAAGCCCCACCACACACACACAGACACACACACAGAAAATCACTGTAAAAACAGTCATCCATAACCTACACACACTCAATCAAGTAAGTCCTGGTACAGAATGGAGCTCTGTCTCCATCAGCTCTTTCTTACAGAACACCACCCAGCCTTACATGCTGCTCACACATGAGTGCACACAGAGCCCTGTCTTCTCAGCACACCAAACAGGAGTCAGTCTGATTATTAAATCCATGACTCTACTTTACAAACGGCACCAGTTTACTCACCAAACACTTGCACGTCATACAGCGCCGTGGCAGAGCTGGCTGAGCCGATGCCGTTGTCTGCCTGGCAAATGTAAGTGCCCGAGTCCCCCTCCACCACGGCATCGATTAGAAGATTGCTGAGCAGGAACCGTGTGTTGTTATGGAAACGCAGGTCCTGCCCATCTTTTGCCCACGTCACCTGTGGAGTGGGGATGCCACTGGCCACACACTCCAACACCAGCCGCTGGCCTTTGGTCACCATGATGGAACGAGGCGCCGGCGGGTAAATGATCCGAGCTGCTTCTGAGGTGGAGCCTGTAAGAGATGATAAAAATACAACTCATTTTTTTTTGTGAAAGACAAAGAGTACATGTAAAACGTGTTTTTAAGGAGACAGAAATCCTGTTGCTAGAGTGTCAGGGTTGGAGACTCACGGCGTATGCGCAGACGGTCAGCGGAGGTGGAGGTTTTAACCTCCTGGGTGACGGGGTTGTAGGCTGCACACTTGTACGGCCCCTCATCGTCCTGCGTGGCATTGGCTATCTGCAGGTTCCCTGAAGGCATGATGAGGTAGTTCCCTGCAGGAAAAGGATGCAGATGTCAGAGTGTGAAGAGCCCACAATGTTTGACAAAACCAGCAAATGATTTAAAGGTAACGCCTACAATGTAGTCAGGATTCACAGAGAAGAACGTCATGAGAAGATTGAGAAAAGAAAAAAAAAACAGAAAAATCCACACTGTTACTGTGTGTAACATGAGTCCAGAGTGCCATTCCAACACATGACTGCACTGTCAGCAGAGACCACAGGGTGGCGCCCTTGTGTCTGACCCAGAATGCTCGTCAATGTGGCATTCATTTCCTCACAGATAAGAGGCTGATATCAGTACCTACAGCTCCCAGGCATCATCAACATACCAGCCACAAACCACTGGAGCTTTTCTTCTCTTCCAGGCAACTTGGAAGTAAATAGTTTGAAAAATAAACAACTGCATTCCCATGTTTCAACATTCTCCAGATAAAACCATTATCATCAGTCTTATGATTGCTCAGATAGCAGGATTATAGCATTCCAGTAAATTATGAAGATAGTGTGGGGAATTAAGAAGGAAGAGACACTGAGTGTTATGAAAGCTTTTAATGAACTGAAGCCATTCTGTACCTTTGGAAGTTTCAAGCCATTCCTGTTTGACGCTGTAGCGGACCTGAGCCTTGGGCTGGCTTTCAGGGAGGTGACATTCAATCACAGCCGTGTTGCCTTCATCAACCTCGATCTCCTGCTGGTCATCAGGCTCAAAGTCCCGCAGCTCTGAAAAACACACAAGAAAAGGAGGAAATTCGTCAGCGCTCTCCACCAGTCTGTCATCAGGGCAGTACAGTGTGTAAATCACATCTAACTGCACATGTACACAATCAGTCCTCAGCTTTAGAAGCAGAAAACCACAATAATCTCAGCAATAATAACTGAGCCATTTCCATATCGGGTGTCTCTCACATCACCCCGACCCTGCTGTGTTGTAACCACGTTCCCACAGCGTCTCTAACTCCGTTGCTCCACTTCTTGTCTTAACATGATCTGCTGAAAGTCACAGAAATTTCCAGAAAAGCACTCTTGCTTTTCCTGGTTTACTCATTATTTTGTGTCTAAAAATGGTGTCAGTAACATCAGAGTCGGTGCCATTAATCCTGTCCCATTATACTGGGACTGGAGCTGGTTCAGATTCTGTGGGAAACGTGGGGAGTGGGATTACAGAGGCCATGTGCTGAGACTGTGTCCGCAGACACACAGTCTGCGCAGCACAGACACTCAGCTGACCCTTGACCTCCTAAACCACCACTCCCCCTAAACTGCCTGAGTGGCCCTGAGGCCTGGACATGAGGTCAAAGGTGAGGGCTGTCCATCCTATAGGGTTTCAGAGGAAGATATCCAGTTTGCGAGGAAGCAACAAAACTCGGCTCTTAAGAGGAAGAAACCGTAAAAATCTGTGCAGGGGGCATGCTGCCATTTTATAGACTTGGAGCTAAGAAAAAGGGGGGAAATTTGTCATCATGGAATCCAACAGTGAATTGAAAGATAAATAAAACCTCTCTAGGAACGTAATTAAACGTCTACCAGCCTTTGTTGATTTATTTTTACACACACACACACACACACACACACACACACACACACACACACACAAACAGAGCTGCTGCTGCTTCAGTGACTCACCTGAAAACAGGACAGAGATGAAGACTGACTGACTGACAGCACACAGGGGGCGGAGTCAGGAGGAAACCAG